>JBBPBX010011242.1:26439-50069 GCA_038048925.1 Garcialebias charrua | reverse complement strand
ACGTACTGTATATGTATATCACATATATATAACATATATATGTCAAAAAACATATATATGACATATATATGTTTTTTACATATATATGTTACATATGTGTAAAAAACTTATACAGTATATGACATATATAAATGTGTTATGAGTTAGCAATGTACAACAGTGAATGTATTTAGGCCGGAAATGTTATTCTCTAATCAACTTTTCTTTTGTTGTTGTTGTTGTTGTTGTTGTTCTGTCTCATTTTTGTCAATAAACTTGTAAACTTTGTTTTTAGGGGAAAAGTGGTGACATATCTCGAGGAGGGAAAGGAGACAAGGTACGATTTTGATAAAAGAAGAAATGGAATGAAGAATAAAAATGATTTATTTAGTGGAACATTAGAATTTGGAAGAAGTTTCCCTGCTCGTTGTTCTCTAATTGTCTGGATGTATCAGAAAATAAGAGTCTGCCTCAAATTTAAATTCAAATCTGGACAATAATCAGTTTGACCCTAAGCTGCAGTCTTAGCTGATAAAGATCTCAGAAATGAAAAATAAAAATATAAAAAGCTTTCTCCACTAGAAAAAGTTGCAGTCTTGATTTGACTGAGCTCCCTTGCTCAGGTAAATAAATTGACTTTAATTAATTAATTTAAGCTGTAAAAACAGTTAAATCGCTTCAGTTTTAGGTGTGTTCATGTGTGCATGCACGTCTGCTTGAGTGACTTTGTAACTTGAACTTCTTGGACACACGGTGCACGTTGATGCTTTGGTGGTGACTATAATCTGCGTTTCTTCTCTTCTAACACATGCTCCCTCAGTGGACTGCATCTGTCTCCTGAATGATCAAACGATCACATGAACCTCTACTTGATCCAGTCTGGTGCAGTTCTTTCAAATCATCTGCGACGCCGCCGTGACAAACACAGAAAGTGTTTTGTTTATTAATATTTACAGGTGATCCAGGATTTGATTTAAAAAACAAGCTGCATTCTTCAGATTGGGGGTGTGTGAGTTGTCCGTCGGTTTCCCATACATATCTTCTTTACTGTGGAATGTCAGCTCAGAGATTTTACGAACCAATCTGACCCGATCTCCACCAAACGTCAGTTTTCTTACAGTTGAAATGTCCGAGCTGTCGCTCCGAAGGAGAATTAGTGAACTGGAACTGAGTGTTGGGATCACTTGCTCTATATGATCTATATTATTTACCCATCTTGGTGCAACCTGTGGTGGTCATCCCCCACCCATCGGACTCCATCACACACATTTACTAACAATCATCGTCCTCACATGCATGTTGGCATCACTCAAGTACTCACTGAACTCACAATGATTCAGGACAGGAAGTGAAAGTGGAAGCAGCCGGACTGATTGTTGTATAAAATAAAATACTTTTCAGTGTTTTGGTTTCTCTGTTAGCCCTGAACTCGAAATGTTCTTGAGCTAACTGATGGAAAATACCTGAAGTACCTCAACACTCTTTTTTTTTTTATAATACTGCCACCTGAAACAGTCTAAGATTTTCTCCATGAACATATTGTTGTTTTGTTGTATGTTTTTTATTTTATTTTACTTTTTAACATGAAATGCATTTATATATAAAAGCTGGAATTAAGGGATAAAATGTAAATGCTGTTAGATACTTCAGAGCAGGGGTTCTCAAACTTTTTGGGTTCAGAGAATCCCCTTATAACTTATTAAATAGTTTTCTTCAATTTGTCTCCTTAATGCAATGGAAATACCTGTTCTTTAATACTTTTAAACATGGGGGATTTTTCATTATCCATCCATCCATCCATTTGCGTCCGCTTATGGTCGGGTCGCGGGGGTAGCAGCCTAAGTAAGGAGGCCCAGACTTCCCTCTCCCCAGCCACTTGGAGCAGCTCCTCTGGGGGAATCCCAAGGCGTTCCCAGGCCAGCCGAGAAACATAGTCCCTCCAGCGTGTCCTGGGTCTTCCTCTGGGTCTCCTCCCGGTGGGACATGCCCGGAACACCTCACCAGGGAGGCGTCCAGGAGGCATCCTAACCAGATGCCCGAGCCACCTCAACTGGCTCCTCTCGATGTGGAGAAGCAGCGGCTCTACTCCGAGTCCCTCCCGGATGACTGAGCTTCTCACCCTATCTCTAAGGGAGAGTCCAGCCACCCTGCGGAGAAAACTCATTTCAGCCGCTTGTATCCGAGATCTCGTTCTTTCGGTCACAACCCAAAGCTCATGACCATAGATGAGGGTGGGAACGTAGATCGATCGGTAAATTGAGAGCTTTGCCTTTTGACTCAGCTCTCTCTTCACCACGACAGACCGGTACAGCACCCGCTTCACTGCGGACGCTGCACCTATCCGCCTATCGATCTCACGCTCCAGTTTTCCCTCATTCGTGAACAAGACCCGAGATACTTAAACTCCTCCACTTGGGGCAGGACCTCCTCCCCGACCCGGAGAGGGCATGCTACCCTTTTCCGGCTCAAGACCATGGCCTCGGATTTGGAGGAACTGATCCTCATCCCGGCCGCATCACACTCAGCTGCAAACCGCTCCAGCGAAAGCTGTAGATCACGATCTGATGAAGCCAATAGGACCACATCATCTGCAAAAAACAGAGAAGCGATTCTAAGGCCACCAAAACGGATCCTCTCAACACCTTGGCTGCGCCTAGAAATTCTGTCCATAAAAGTTATGAACAGAATCGGTGACAAAGGGCAACCTTGGCGGAGTCCAACTCTCACTGGAAACGAGCCTGACTTACTGCCGGCAATGCGGACCAAGCTCTGACACCGGTCGTACAGGGACCTAACAGCCCATATCAATGGGCCTGGTACCCCATACTCCCGGAGTACCCCCCACAGAACCCCCCGAGGGACGCGGTCGAATGCCTTTTCCAAGTCCACAAAGCACATGTAAACTGGTTGGGCAAACTCCCACGCGCCCTCCAGGACCCTGCTGAGGGTGTAGAGCTGGTCCAGTGTTCCACGACCAGCACGAAAACCACACTGCTCCTCCTGAATCCGAGGTTCGACTATCCGACGGACCCTCCTCTCCAGAACCCCTGAATAGACCTTACCAGGGAGGCTTAAGAGTGTGATCCCCCTATAGTTGGAACACACCCTACGGTCCCCCTTTTTGAATAGGGGAACCACCACCCCAGTCTGCCAATCCAAGGGAACTGCCCCGATGTCCACGCGATATTGCAGAGTTGCGTAAGCCAACACAACCCCACAACATCCAGAGCCCTAAGGAACTCAGGACGAATCTCATCCACCCCCGGAGCCCTGCCACCGCGGAGCTTTTTAACCACCTCGGCGACCTCAGCACCAGAGATTGGAGAGCCCGACCCAAAGTCCCCAGGCTCCACTTCCTCAGTGGAAGACGTGCCAGTAGGATTGAGGAGGTCTTCGAAGTACTCCGCCCACCGACTCACAACATCCCGAGTTGAGGTCAACAGCACGCCATCCCCACCATAAATGGTGTTGGTCGCGTACCGCTTTCCCCCCCTGAGACGCCGGATGGTGGACCAGAATCGCCTCGAAGCCGTACGGAAGTCATTCTCCATGGCCTCTCCGAACTCCTCCCACGCCCGAGTTTTTGCCTCAGCAACCACCCGAGCCGCATGCCGCTTGGACTGTCGGTACCTATCTGCTGCTTCCGGGGTCCCACAGGCCAAAAAGGCCCAATAGGACTCCTTCTTCAGCATGACAGCATCCCTCACCGCCGGTGTCCACCACCGGGTTCGAGGGTTGCCACCACGACAGGCACCAACAACCTTGCGGCCACAACTCTGATAAGCTGCCTCGACAATAGAGGCGCGGAACATGGCCCACTCGGACTCAATGTCCCCCGCCTCCCTCGGAACGTGTTCAAAGCTCTCCCGGAGGTGGGAGTTAAAGCTCCGTCTTACGGGAGACTCTGCCAGACGTTCCCAGCAGACCCTCACAATACGTTTGGGTCTGCCAGGTCTGACCGGCATCCTCCCCCACCATCGGAGCCAACTCACCACCAGGTAGTGGTCAGTGGACAGCTCCGCCCCTCTCTTCACCCGAGTGTCCAGGACATGCGGCCGCAGATCAGATGAGACGACAACAAAGTCGATCATCGAACTGCGACCTAGGGTGTCCTGGTGCCAAGAGCACATATGTACACCCTTATGCCTGAACATGGTGTTCGTTATGGACAATCCATGACGAGCACAGAAGTCCAACAACAAAACACCACTCGGGTTCAGATCAGGGGGGCCGTTCCTCCCAACCACACCCCTCCAGGTCTCACTGTCATTGCCCACGTGAGCGTTGAAGTCCCCCAGCAGAACAAGGGAGTCCCCAGGAGGCGCACTCTCCAATACCCCCTCCAAGGACTCCAAAAAGGGTGGGTAATCTGCGCTGCCGTTTGGCGCATAGGCACAAACAACAGTCAGAGCCCGTCCCCCCACACGTAGGCGAAGGGAGGCTACCCTCTCGTTCACCGGGGTGAACCCCAACGTACAGGCACCAAGATGGGGGGCAACAAGTATGCCCACTCCTGCTCGGCGCCTCTCACCAGGGGCAACTCCAGAGTGGAAGAGTGTCCAACCCCTCTCAAGGAAACTGGTTCCAGAGCCAGAGCCATGCGTTGAGGTGAGTCCGACTATTTCTAGCCGGAACCTCTCAACCTCACACACTAGCTCAGGCTCCTTCCCCACCAGAGAGGTGACATTCCATGTCCCAATGGCCAGCTTCTGTAGCCGAGGATCAGACCGCCAGGGTCCCCGCCCTCGGCCACCACCCATCCCACATTGCACCCGACCCCTTTGGCCCCTCCCATAGGTGGTGAGCCCATGGGAAGGGGGACCCACGTCTCCTCTTCGGGCTGTGCCCGGCCGAGCTCCATGGGTAAAAGCCCGGCCACCAGGCGCTCGCCAACGTGCCCCACCTCCGGGCCTGGCTCCAGAGTGGGGCCCCGGTGACCCGCGTCCGGGCGAGGGAACATTGTATCCATTAATTGAACTCATCATAAGGGGTTTTTGGGCTCCGACGGACAACTCACATTAGAGACACTTAATTAACAAAATTTTTCATTTCAACTCCAAAAATTACAGTTTTGAGAAAATTAACAGCATCAAAAACTACTTTAAAACTTTACTTATTCACATAACGAACATAATAAATGTATTGCCACTTCTTCAAATTATGACAGAAAAGTCGTTACATAAAACTGAACAGAATCATAACAGCAGTAGTCAGACCAAGTTACAGGGCTTCATTTGTACCATATTTTTTGGACTATAAGGTGCACTCAAAATCCTTTCATTTTCTCAAAAACCAACAGTGAGCCTTATAATCCAGTGCACCTTATAGACTAGCCTGGCCCTCGCCTTCCTGCACAGCTCCGCTCAATTCTCATTTCCCTTCACTGCACAGTCTGGGATTCCTCCCATAGGCAAGGATTTCTCCGGCCGATTTTTGACCGGACCAATCAGAGAGCAGAAGGCGGAGTTTTGAACGACGTCGACTGACGTCGTCATTCAAAATGGCTGCCGCCACGAAGGAATTTTCAATAAAACAAGGTAAAAAACTATTATTTCTCTGCTGAGAAAAAATATATTTCATAGCTGACGTTATATCAGAAGTGTTCCTGAGCAATCAGAGAGCAGAAGGCGGAGTTTTGAACGATGTCGACTGACGTCGTCATTCAAAATGGCTGCCGCCACGAACGAATTTTCATCAAAACAAGGTAAAAAACTATTATTTCTCTGCTGAGAAAAAATATATTTCATAGCTGACGTTATATCAGAAGTGTTCCTGAGCTTAACAGTTCCTAAATCAATTCACGAAATGGTCAAATCTGCTGGATATTAAATAGTTTCGGTTTGATATTTTCCAAACAGCCTCGGGTGCGCTACGAAAATAAATGATAAAAAATCGAATTTTATCTCAAATGTTTCATCTAGGCCAACAGTCAGTAAATTAAAGACATATAATTACACACTGGTGGCAGAAAAAATATCCACCGAGTGGTTTCTGAGCAATTTATCTGATAGCCTGGACCTCACCAGACTAAACTAACAAAACTCTGCCTCCTGTTCTCTGATTGGTCCATTCAAAAATCTCCAGGAGAAATCGTTGTCTATGGCAGAGATGCCAGACCCTAGTCCAAAGCGAAGTGAAGGACAGGGTGTGGTTTAAACCAGGCTACTTATAGACCGAAAAATACGCTAAACTGATCAATGCCAGAAGGCAAATGATGGGCAAGCTGGGGATGGGGGTCTGGGGGTCGTCTCCCCGAAAATTTTGAATAAAATAGATGCGATTTCCTGCATTTCAGTGTATTTTAATGGGTTGTTAAACATGTACCTGCTTGTAATGGAATGTAATTAATAAATAAAAACGTTTATGTATTTATTTATGTATTTATGTACTGTAGTTGGTTAGTTAGTGAGTTACTTAGTTAGCTAGTTGTTTGTGGACCCCAAGCAGCAGCTCGCAGAATCCTGGGGGTCCGGGGCCTCCCAGTTTGAGAACCACTGCTTTAGAGCTTTTCAAAAAGGTTGATAAAACATTCAGATGAATACAAGTTAAGGAGCTAAAATATCAATATTAAAAATGTTATATTCTTTAGGAAAACTTGGGAAATGTTTTAAAGTACAAACAAAACACCAACATCTGGTCTTGGAATAATTCTAAGTGGAGTTCTCTGGAAAGGTTGTGAAATATATATTTTTTTTTTTACCGTAGTTTTTTAAATGATGTCAGTTTGGAGAAAACAGTTCAGGTCTGACTGGACAGACGAGCTCATGGCCAAACACAGCCATGGACAAAGTGGATTGAAGCCTCCACAAAACAACTATAACATATGTGTCAAACTCAAGGCCCGGGGGCCAAATGTGGCCCTTGTTGACATCTTATCTGGCCCACAAGATGATATGTTAAACAAAAAATACGTCTATCTCTTGAATTCTTTTCAGTAATGTTTGATTAGGATGTTGAAAGCACAACAGAGAACATCAAATGAGACCAATCAAACTCTTGTTGAGGAGCCTGTGACCAAGAAAAGTTATTGGGTATCTGATTTGAGTTCATGTAATTTCTGAAATTGGCCCTTAGTTTGAAAAAGGTTTTAATTTTGGCTCCCTTTTGTAAGTGAGTTTGACACCTCTGATCTATAACATGGAAGATAAATGTGGCTACTTTGTACAACCTCAGTGACCGTTTTTGGTTTGAAATACCTAAACAAGCTTTAAACTGAAAGAAGCTCAACGTTGCTCTATTAAAGTTCTGCAGACATCTAAACCTAATCATAGATGTTAAATAGACTGCTGCCTTAGTTGAGACTGGTAAGAATAATAAAAAAGTTTGGTCAAATCGTGCACCAAGTAAACCAACCACAACCACATTGTGGTACTACTAGAACATAGTTGCATGCTGTATACGATTCATGCACTGGATTGTGCAAAATTTCTAAATAATTTATTACTTTGTGGGCCAGATAAAATTAGCTCAAAGGCCAGATATGGCCTGGGAACCATCAGTTGATAAACGCTCGTCTCACTGACTTTTTTACAGCTACTGATGTGCATGCAGAAAACTGGGCACCGTGTACTCAGAAAGGTTTATAACTGTTTTCAGTTTTCAAGTTTAGTGTTCAACTACATTGTTTTGGTCCTTTGCACATGCTCGTATTTACTTTTTGTATGTTTTTTTGTTAGGGTTAGGGTTAAATTAGGGTTAGGGGGTTAGTATTGACTTTTATATGCAAACAAAATTATAAATTACTAGTTTTATTGGTATTTTATGTTGTGAGAACAAAATTTCCTCAAAGTGCAATGTTGCCAGGTGTCTAAATGCCTAAAGAGCATGACTGAAATATACAGTAGATATGAGCAATGTTAGACCAAGTGTGAATCCACACACCAATCGTTAATCTAAGTCAGGGGTGTTCATACTTTTTCAGCATGCGAGCTACTTTTGAAATGATCGAGTCAAAGTGATCTACCTACTATAAGGCCCCATTTACACGAAAACAACCTGTGGAAACATTAGTGATATTTCAATGTTTATTGGGGGTAATAAACAACAAATAAGCTGGTTTACATGAAAAATGCTGTAGTTTTGATGTCAGTCGGGTTGCCAGATAAGAAATCATGAACTATAGTACTGTGGCTTTTGACCTAAACTATTGTGTTAGCTGAGTAAAGATGTTCTAAGATTCAATTCAGTTTATTTATATAGCGTCAATTCACAAAAGAAGTAATCTCAGAGCACTGAACAGACAATTTTTTAAATCTCATGCTGCGATCTACCAGTACTACCTCAGAGATCTACCAGTAGATTGCGATCTGCTTAATGAGCACCCCTGATCTAAGTTAACAAAATGTCAAACTTAATAATTGCTTATACTGTAATGTTTTGTTGGATAAGGAGGCCGTAATCAGTGATAGTAACAGGAAAAACGACAAAGTTTGATCAGATGTTGAAGAACCAGAAGCAGGCATGAATCTTTCTAGACTGCACTGTAGTGCAAAATACTGACTGAGCATGCACACAAGTAACTGGCAAAATAGCAGGTGTTTAAAGCTCAGACATCTGTTGACTATAGCAAAAAACTAACCAAAAAAAGTGTTAAAAACATGGTAAAAATGTGTGGTGAACAAATGAACACATTTGTTTAAAAAAATCTGATTATGTTGCCTTTAAACTAATCTTTAATTTAATTTAAGGTAGATTCAAAATTATTTAGAAATCTTTGCCATGTATTTTAATTTACTTTGTTCAGGCCTGCTCAAATGTATCATTAAAGTTGTAAAATTTTTGGCTACAGAATTTACCGGCTTTTATTTTTCCCTTTTGCTTTGTCATTTCTGCTCCTTCCTACTTTTCTTTTTATCCTCACCCTCATTCCTTCCTCTCCATTTTCTCCACTGCATCCGTCTCCTGTGCTGATTAGCTAACGTTGTGTTGTATGTATTTTGGACTCCAGGGCGAGATGGGTTTTCCCGGACCCAGTGGTTCTCCGGGTGATGGGTCTCTAAGTGGCGAAAAACCTGTCACTATCTACAAAGGAGATAAGGTAACACTGTAAGGGAAGGGAAGATAATGTATCACATACACTACACACACACACACACACATACACATACCCATGCACATACACACAGATGTGGTGGGGTCTAAATATAAAGAAGTAGATAAATTAGGCTCATGATCACATCAAGGTGAGTATTCAGGTTGAACTAAAGGAAGAGAAGCAGTGATTGCAGCAAACTTTACCACCATGTAGGAGAAAATGGGAGAAACAGGAGTACAGTATTTTCTGGTGTATAGGTCGCACCTGTGTATAGGTCGCATTGTCCAATTATCACCAATAGATTGGAAAAATCCCTAGATAGGTCGCACTGGTGTATAGGTCGCACCTACGTTTAGCTCTGCTGCAAATGTCTGCCACAGGAGCGCACAGCAAGGCTTTTAAGAAGATTAACACTTAAAAACAATTATTTGTTTGATAAAAATTATAGCAAATATGTGTCTGAGCTGAACTTTTCCTTAATAAATGAACGTAATTGTGAAATGAGCTGGATTTAAAAATGTGTTTCACCGAAAGTGATAACAAGCCATATATAGGTCGCACCTGAGTATAGGTCGCAGGCCTTGAAAAAAGCCATAAAAAGGTGCGACCTATACACCGGTAAATACGGTAGTTGAAGGAGGTTTGGGGAGAAATAAATGAGTGCTTGGTCTGTCAAAAACAACCTGTTCAACATTTTTAACCCTAATAATTATACAGTATTAGTTATTTAATAAATGTTAGCTTAACTGGGAACTCTTTGGACATGGTTACCATCTATTAGCTAATCAGATTGGCAGTCCTTAAAGCTGACAGAGTTGCAGTTGGAGAACAAAAACTTTTCAGTCAACTAAAATATATTTTAGTATGTTTGAGTTCATTGCTCAGATTAAATTGCTCATTATTACATGCATAATAATACACAATATGTACAACCAAGTATTTTATTGGCACTAGACTTGCCTTTTGTCAAATCCACTGTCTGGCCAACAGAAAGGTCTGCACCTGGATCTAACAAAACAAATAGCTAAGAGCCTCCTATTGGATAATCACTGCATGGGTGATCATGTTTCCGCTGGCAACAAGTTATTTACCCTAAATGATGCATTGAGTAGCTTCTCATTTTTCAAACAATCCTGTTAAAAGACACAACCTGTGAAAAAGCCGTTAATCTATTTCAGAAGGGTCAAATCAAGTAGAGAAAACATCTTAGTAGATGATAGAACTACTAAAATCAGGTTAAGACCTGTTCAACACCATGTTAAAAACTGGGAGGACAGTGGGAAACATGCATCAAGGTAAGAAGAGAGGCAACTGAAGTGATGCACCCATCATGCCTAGTGCCTACCATACAGGTCTGTGGGGGCAATCCATGATCTGGGGTTGCTGCAGTTGGACTGGTCTTGGTTCAGCAACACTACGTGCCTAAAGAATGAGATCATCTGAATACCTGAATAAACTGAATGACCAGGTTATTCCATCAATAGAGTTTTTCTTCCCTGATAGCACGGCCATGTTCCAAGATGACAACACCAGGATTCATTAGCTCAAATTGTGAGAGTGGTTCAGGGAGCAGGAGACATTTTCACACGTGGATTAGCCACCACAGAGTCCAGACCTGAACCCCACTGAGAATTGTTGGGATATGCTGGAGAAGACTGTGTAATGGTCCAGTCATCAATGCAAAATCTTAGCAAAAAAATTAATGGAACTCTGGGCAGAAATAAATGTTGTGACATTGCAGAATCTTGTGGAAATGATGCCACAGCAAATAAGTGCCATAATCGAGGCTACCGTAAACGCAGTACAACAATTTTTCAGTCTGTGACCTTTTTTGGCCGGGCAACGTATCAGGCATCCCCTCTCATAGATAATAAACTACACATGCCAGAATGATAGGTTTGGTTATCAGAAATATACAAAAATTATAGTTTTACCCACCTCTGCCTATCCACAACTACAGGTACTTGGGCGGGAGTGATCTGTCACTTGAGATTCTAAAATGCTGTTTAAAGACAGTAACTCAATCATTAACCTGTATTCGTCATGAAGACCAACCCTTTCCCATCTCCCCAGACTTTCCTACCTCCTCTTCTGTCTGTTCCCACCAAATTCAGTAGCTTCATGCTCAGCAACAGCAAGTCTCCAGCTCACAGTTCCTACTGGCTTTCGTTAAGCATCTCAAAAGTAGAGGTCCTTTCCAATACTATTGCTTTTCTTGATCCACCGCTATCGACTGATCAAAATGCTGGTATATGGTGGGTATAAACAGCTTTTGGTTTCATGATTATGGTATCCAGGGTGATGTGGGCTTGCCCGGGAAGCCTGGCCAGCCAATGATAAATGGAATTATGGAGTTTGTGGGTTTTCCCAAAGGAGACAAAGGAATGCAGGTTTGTTGAAAAGTGCAAGTTACTTAAACACAAGTTTCTTTTACACAAGTACCCACTTCATTCTGCAATTAAACACTGAAAGATACACTCGTTGACAAAATAGTTAAGCACACAAGAAATTATTTTATTTGACTGTAATTTGGTACACATGTAGACAAGTAACTGGTATGGAAATGATCTGATTTGGAAGGAGTTGTACTGTCTACTATACAGTGGAAGGCTTAAATGGTAACAATGCAAGAGGAGCAAGTTATAAGTCATATTCCAGAGCAACAGACAGTCAACCATAACTATGAGTTCACATCTTTTGGAAGTCCTATTTGCTCAAGACAGATAACACCAGGGGTTTTAGAACATCTTGACATCTGAGTCTGCCATCTGAACTCAAGTAGTAGACTCTTTCTAATACCTTGTCATCCCACACTATGTCTCAAAAACAGGCATCAGCTAAACTGAATTTATTCTTCCATGTTCAGGCTGCCATTAACACTTGAGTAGAGACTGTTGTGCTTGGATGGAGTGTCATGTTCAGTGAAAAATCTAATTGGAGCTCCCATAGACGGCCGCTGTCTGTGTTGGTAGTGACGTTGGAGATGACCAATCCTGCTAATATTGTGGAGAGACACTCCTGACCTTGTAACTTTGTGTGTCATAGGATATAAATCCAGGTCACTTCTAGTAGAGGTTTTTGGGACCCTGATGGTACAGCGCTACATCACTGATGTTCTTCAACTAAATGTCTCATCCTTCCCGAGAAAACACATTGGTGCAGTGAGAAGAATGTTTGCCCACAAATTATGTGTTTACAAACTGCCTGCATCATGTTGATGTCCTCCAGTTGTTAGCCTGGTCCCCCAAACAGGTCCTCAATTCAAATTAATTATGTCTATTCTGTAGTAAAGCTGATCTGTTAGTTCTCAAAGGACTTCTACATCTATGAAGACAAATCAGTCTCAAAAGTATTCACTCAATCCTACAAAGATATTTGTATGCATACGATAAGGAGCCAAGATGGTGTAGTGGCAGGGCTTTTGACTTGGGACCCGAAGGACGCGGGTTCGCGCCCCGGCCACTACACACCTTGGGGTGTCTATGAGTGGACACCTAATTCTCCAGCTCCCCTGGCGCTTTCTGGCTGCTCACTGCACCACCTGGTGGTGGTTGGGTTAAATGCAGAGACGAATTTCGTCTGTGTATGGGAAACATACACAGATGACGGACAAAGACATTATTATTATTATTATTATTATTATATTTGTAGATTATGAGCTATTGTACCAAGTTAGAAATGTGTATTTTCCCACTAACTCAGTAAACCTGGTAAGGCTCAGATGTCCCAGCTTTTTACCAACATTGAACATAGCATACCTTTTGTATATCTAGAGTAGCAAGAAAGTCTTAAAAGCCACATTCACAGACAAGCTGGTCTGGGTGCCTTTGCTGACTGATTTGTCCACAGCAGGTAGTTTGTACATGTGTATTTGGACAACTGGTATGCACAGAATATTCCTACTTGCCCAAAGTGAAATGTGTACCTTTGAAAAAATGTTAATGCCTATGTGAATATTGTAATATGCAATTGTAAAACTTGTGGATCTTATTGTGCGTGTACAAATCTCGTACTCATACAAATCTCACTGTACGCTTGTGTGACTCCTTTTGAGACTGATTTATCTTCATATACAACAGCTTTGGGGCCACTTGCCACAGGAGGGGATACAACTGCTGAACAACGTCAGTCTGTACATGATCCTTACATGTATCCAAATTTGAGGGAGTGTCACACCTTAATGACATAAGACCAGCAGTGTGCCATGTCTACCATCTTCATTATCTCTTTATTCTAATATTATAGTCAACTACAATACAGACACTTACTTTTCAAAATGTACATTTTCTTTTAATTACCACCACTATCTGGATGCTTAAGCCACTACAGTGTAATCTAAACAAATACAGTAATTAGGATTTTAAGAGCATTGTTGTTTGAAATTCTTTTGTACATTTGTAAACTGATTTTTACGGGGGGGGGGGGGGTTCTGAAAAAGTCACAGATTGTAAAGGCTACTATGAAATTAACTCTACAGTGTTGGGCAAAACTATCTTTAACAGTTGTATCTTATTCAAATATTTTATTTTATCTATACAAGTCGAGAAGAAGCAAACATGTGCGATGCCTTCTCGTTGGAAGAGAGAATGCATCTAACTAACTTGGCATTTGTGATTGAAGTCAACTTACTGCTGTTCCAACGCTGAGCTGGTAGTCACAGAACTGAAACAGGCATTATTTGTGAGTAAGCCAGAATTGCAGCTCAAGGGTGGGCTGTAGTGATGTTGTTTAGAATGGTATAAGAAGTTGTCTGACATGGGGATGGGTGGCACAGAGGTTAGATCGCCAGTTCAAATCCCATTGCTGACGGTATCATCAAAAGTATGATATATGGGTAGAGAAGATGATGTACCCACATCTGCCTCTACCCTCCTTGGCCCCACTCTTGGGCCCTTGAGTAAGTCTCTTAACCCCTCATCTGCTCCCCTGAGCAACATAGATGTAGAGTTGCATTTGGGTCCAAAATATGCGATCCAACCTTAGCCTGCAGCCATCATTTCTGAACTCCACTCAATCCAACAAATTAACAGTAATTACAGGTCTGAACCCGAACCCCCACCCCTGCCAACCTTTTTAATTAAGCTTTGACTGCTTAACGGTTGGTGGACGTGCGTGGCTGAGTGAAGGGGGCAGAAGGGTGTTTGTCCTTTCATGGCCATCAAAGCGCATTACTGTAAATGCTTCCCCCGTTTCTGCCTGCATTGGACCCTGCTCTGACCTGTCAGATATTTTGTGATGTCATCGGCCATGCACGTCCGCTGAGTGCAGCGGCTGAATGAATGTCCATTTGGGCAGATGGATCACTGGCAGTAGTTCATCTCAAGCTTAACTGGGCTTTTTACCTCTTTCAAGGCCGGTCAGCATGCAGTCAAATAGCCGCGTGCGGCTGGTGATTGTATGGCAAGCCCGAGCCACACATTAGGCCCATTATTATGGACCGGCCCAGCCCTAATCCGGGTTGGGCCGGGGTCTGGTTAGAAATGACAGCGCTACCTAGATGGCAGTCTTCTGCTCCGTGGGTGGTCTGTGGTTGTGTAAGGAAGGGCATCCGGGGTAAAATAATTGCCAAATCCACATGCAAGTTTATTTGCTGTGGAAACCCCTGAAGAAGAGAGCAGCAATGCTTTATGTTAAAACAAGATCAAGCTCGTTCCAGCAGCATAAACTAGAAAACAGAGAGGGGTGGTCTTACCTTCATTAGTCAAATCCCAAAAAAAGTACAGTAAAACTTCTGAAAGAATAAACTCCTAGCCAAATGAGAAGTTTTTTAATCTGTGTTTGTATTGCAATCAAAAGGTAAGTTCATTAAATGCTGAAATAAGTTCAATGAAAGAAGGCTAATTTTCAGAAGCAGCCACTTCTATAGATATTTATTTTTAATAATCTTTGCAATTTATTTTTGTTTGTTCTTGTAGCAAAAAAAATGCCATAGTCAAGTTAACATTTTTCTGACTCTCTCAAAGGGTGATCCTGGTCCGAAGGGAATCCAAGGTTACCCTGGAAATCCTGGACCCCTTGTAAGTATTACTTTCTTGTTTTTTTTTTTATGAGCAATTATACATTTATATGACACTAAACATGTGAAATGACCATAAAATTATCTAAAAAAAATTATCGATGCCACGAGACAATTTTGGTCTAAAAAAAGATTCCGTTTTTGTTGTAATATTTATCTCTAGGGACCTTTTGGTTTTCCTGGTGAAGTTGGAGAGAAGGGCCTTCTCGGGTATCCCGGACCACGAGTAAGACTCCTTACTGTCTGATGTGCTGTAGCTCAGACAGGACTGAAATGTTGCTTCCTGTTCTTGTCTACACTCAGAATTATCTCTCGTTTTTTTACTTAATAATCCTTCTGGGATGTTTGTTGTTTGACATTTTATCAAACAGGGGTTTCCAGGTTTTACCGGACCTCCCGGTATTCCAGGAACACAGGTAAAGAGAATGAAAACTAAATACTAATTTAAAAAAAGCTTTACACGTTAACCTAGTTTTATAAAAATCCCTTTTTTATGCCTGGCTTGCAGGCGTTCATTAACACCATATAGGAAGCAGAATGCATATGAAAATGCAAATCAAATATATTTCTGACAAAAAATTATAGTTCTTTTAAAGACCTATAATTCATGGTTTTTCCAGAGCTAATATTAAACAAAAATATTTCAGCACATTTTTTTCCTTTTTTTTATGGGCACAAATTCCAGTCATTTATATTTTGTCAAAGTCAAGTTTTCTTTATTGTCATTCACAACTCATGTGGTCCATGTGGTGGAACAAAATTGTGTACACAGGGTCCCAGTTACATCCAACAAAAGTATAAAATGTAAACAAAAAACAGTAATAAGATCTAAGATGTGAACTAAGAAATATGCTAAATTAAGAATACGCTAAACACTTAATAGTGTGAAACAACACGTCGAACAGCAGTCCGAACATGATTCTGTGTGAGCAGATGAGTATGAATGAACACAGCAGACTGAGATCAGCAGCATGGATAATCAGCAGCACAAATCAACAATCAAGTGACATGTGCTTGTAACAGAGCTGAAGGTCCTGGAAGGGTATTTATGATATAACTCGGATATGATTTATGGGTTGTACATTTTTTAGATTGATGAAGGCCAGCGCTTCTGCAGCTCAGGTAAGCATTACTGGTGGAACAAAACGAAAATCATTGTCCAGATGTACAGTATATTTTTGAAAATCATGTTTGGTAGCACTGACAGCATCTTCCAGCTTCAAAATGTACTACCCTTCCATGACCTACAGCTCAGTAAATCGCCACCCAAAGCCAAACCCATCTGTTCTCTGATTAGATTGCGATTGACATGACATTTAGGCCTGTCACGATAACAAACTTTCCAGGACGATTGTCTCAGAAATTATTTCGATAAACGATAATATTGTTTGAAATTTCACAATAATTGGTCATTATTGTCAAATTTAGAAATAAATGTTGGTAATTTGTTTTGTGTGTAGCACCTTTTTTGACCACCGGGTGGCAATATAAGACTGTTTGGATGGATAGTGAGGGAGCGAACACCGTGTATTTTATTTATTTTTTATGGGAGGGAGGCCCCTTGACGTGACATGGACTGTTTCTCCTTCCTGTTTTTCGGTTCTTAAAAAGGCGGATGCTCGGTGTGGTGTGAGCTCTTTAGCATAGCATTTGTCACACAAAGTTTTTAATTAAAAAAAAATCAGAAAACAAGTTCCCAGCTTCTTTTTGCAGAGAAAAACAACTTTTTAGACGAAGGCACGGGTTTCAGCTATGAATTTTGGTACTTCGACAAGATGTTATTTTCCTGAGGTCAGCCTGTTAGCTTAACTCGCAGATTATCTTATCAGCTTAGCTGCTTTTAATGATCCAAAAACACGATTTTGGACCGTTAAAATAGATTTTAAAGAGTAAGGGAGGGGTCAGTGAAGAACACTGGAGTTGAGCCTTTTGTCATTCAGTGTCTTCAGGAGAGAGAGACACAAACGATAAAGCTGATAAATGAAAATGAGATTGATAATTTTCATTTATCATGCGATTAATTGATTTATTGTTTATTGCAACGGGTCTAATGACATTGACCAATCAGCTGAGAGGAAGAAACATCGGTCATAATTCGTGCTTGCAAGTTAAAACTCACTCAAATTAGGGAACTTGAGCGCAGAGTTGTACACATAATTTTTTGTTTTGTATCTGTAAACAAACTTCAATTTAAAAAAACTATAACTTGTGTAATTTTTTTTTGCAAAAGCATTCATTCTACACATTCTCAAAGCAGAAATTATCTGTCATTTTATTTTACAAGGTTACAAAACTTAAATTACAACCACACAGTCTGATTTAAAAGCACCAAATATTTATGAATAGAGTTTGTGCCCATAATTCTGTTTCATATTGTCCAAAATTATGATAATGTGTATAGGATTTAGCCTGAAACCCATTTAAACCAAAGTATGATTAGGTTGTTAGTGTAATGTTGACATAGGAAAGTTGACATAGGAAAAACAGAATAACACTTTTGTTTATTTATTTATTTATATATTTTGCATCAAAGCATGATAGAGCCAGTGTTGGTAAAAATTGTGATAATGTTTACTGAAGTTGTGTTTTTGTCTTTAAATTTGCAAGTGAAATCAAAACAGAACAAAATATTGTTTTCATTTCACAGGGAATGAGTGGTGACCCGGGTTTTATTGGCCAGCCAGGATACATAGGACCTAAGGTGAAATTTGTGTGCATAGGAGTGTGTGTATGTGTGTGTGTGTGTGTGTGCGTGTGTGTGTGTGTGTGTGTTTATTACCAGATATTGTGGTTTCACATGTAGTGAAAGTAAAGCACCATGTAACTGTGTCTGAGCTCCTTCACATGTAACTGCAGTTTGAATTAGCTGTTCATCTTTTTGGAAGTACAGTAGTGGATTGTGGATTGATTGAACCATAGGCGTCGCATCAATTATATGTGATGGGACGTGTCCTCCTCACACATAAAAAATATTAATTTGTCGAAGAAAAAAAAACACCACCCATATTTACCATGAGACCTAGTTCACCCAGAGCTGTTTCCATTTCTTTGAGGACAAATCCATTCCACTTGATTATCAGGAGCTTACTCAAATCATTAAAAGTCCACTTCGGGTTTTCCTGGTTACCTACAACAGCGTCTCCCCACACCACATGCAGTGATTCCCCCAGGTTTTTTTTTTTGTTTTTTTATAGGGTCGGGGGAGGAGGGGAATAATCTCTGTGTTGCACACTAGCTTAGTGCTACATTAGTGCCAGCAGTTGTTGACCGGGGGGGGATGTTGCCAGGTACACCAGAATGCAGAAAATGGCATCTACTTTATTCAAAACTTTATGGGGGAGGACCCCCGGACCCTACGACCAGTGTGACGTACCCCACCCCACAATATACCGTATATGCTTTTGACGCTAATGGATTGAACCATTAATAATCTGTTGTAGATAGCACTTTCAATGACCTCGGATTGAAGAAATAAAGTTTTATTTTGACTGGAATGAGGAGTTAATGCCTAGTCAAGATCGAAGTATTACTGCTACATTAAAACCACTACAGTCTCAACAATTCATAGGGATACATGTCTGTTTGTTTTTGTTTTTTTACTATGATGTTGCTTATTTTGCAATAAATGCCTATTGCCATATGTTTATAGATTGTTGGGTTACTTTGGCTGTTTATGTTAGCAGCAGCTAGCTTTAGCTTTCTGGAATTCTAATGGCATGAATATAAAAATATTTCTGCTCAAATAAACAACTAATTTGAAAATGACTGCATTATAAACGTTCAATAGTAAGTTATTTTGTGCCATCTACAACCTTGAGAGTACTGCACTGCATTATGATGTGCTGGTTGTAGATGTGTTTGCTCAGCGCAGTTTTTTTTGTTTTTTTTAGCACAGGCCAGGACAAATTCACCAATGCAGTTTGAGGTTTGTGAACCGTTGCTAGCATGTACATGTCAGGAAAGTGTCCTTTTGTTGTGTAGCCAAGGTTAAGATTCCGTTGCAATAACCTTGATTGACCAGTAGATGACAACGTTTTCAAAATATTTTTAACCAACTTCTAAAAAGCTAGTTAAATCAAATGCAATACTTTTATAACTATTATGCTATATGTACAGGCTCTAATGTTCATTCAATACTGTACCGGTACCGGACTAAAACTAGAAAAAACCTACAAAAACACCATTTAAAAAAGAAAAGGGCGAAAACAGGACAACCGGTCCCACCAGGCCAAAGTTACAAAAAATATACAAAAAGTTAACAAAAATTACTTATGGTGGCCGAGGCCGCCGACAGCAGGCCACAGCTCCAGGACAAAGAAAAAACAAAATCCCCGTAAAACCAGGATAGCCACACACAAAAAAAAGGCCCAAACAAAAGAGGCCAAAAAGGGAGAGAGCTTTAGCCTGGTTAAAACCAGACCCTTGTCCTTCACTTCGCTTCAGACAAGGGTCTGGACTTTCTCCATTGACAACCAATTCTTGCTGGAGGCGTGGCCTCTGCTGATGGCTGCTCCCCCGTGGTCTGCTGAACTTGACTTCAGCTCCGCCTCCTGCTGAATTTTCTCTCGCTCCGTTGCATATTCTGTGTTTATATGTTAATAAAACGTCCTAATAAAATAAAATAAAACCATGGATCGCTGGTCCAACACACCAGAAGACCAGGAAATCTGATGGGACTCGGGCAGCAACTTAAAACCCGAGTTTAAATCTCTCGTGACAACCTGAGGCATTTCCTTGTTCATTTCACTCAGCGGAGGGAGAGGAGGATGGAGGAGGAGGAGGGAGCGATGATCACTTACTTTTGGCAAAAAAAAGAAAAGAAAACTCCAGATAAGGGATTAAGAAGGGGAAATTAATAAATTTGTGTCACATATAAAACAGTCCTGCATCGCTTTGAATGAGAACATGCGAATGCTCGTTGGCTGCGCGCTCCCCCGTGGTCTTCTGAACTTGACTTCAGCTCCGCCTCCTGCTGATTTTCTCTCGCTGCCTTTGGATATTCTGTGTTTATATGTTAATAAAACGTCCTAATAAAATAAAATAAAACCATGGAGCGCTGGTCCAACACACCAGAAGACCAGGAAATCTGATGGGACTCGGGCAGCAACGTAAAACCTGACTTTAATTCTCTCGTGACAACCTGAGGCATTTCCTTGTTCATTTCACTCAGCGGAGGGTGAGGAGGAGAAGGAGGAGGAGGAGGGAGCGATTACTTGACTTTTGGGAAAAAAAACAAAAGAAAACTCCAGATAAGGGATTAAGAAGGGGAAATTAATAAATTTGTGTCACATATAAAACAGTCCTGCATCGCTTTGCATCGCTTTGAATGAGAACATGCGGCTGCTCGCTGGCTGCGCTGGGACAGGTGGGGGCGTGGGTTAGGGGCCAAAAACTCCGCCCCTTCTGTTCTCTGATTGGTCCGGTCAAAAATCTACCGGAGAAATCGTTGTCTATGAGAGAAGTCCCAGACTGTGCAGTGAAGGGAAATGAGAATTGAGCGGAGCTGTGCAGGAAGGCGAGGGCCAGGCTAATGGTGTGGTTACACAGAGCAGCTTTTCAACCTCCAAAAAGCTCGACACGCACGCAAGTGGACGCACTTGTGAATGCAGCGTGTCCGGAGCTGAACGCCAGAACGCGAAACAGCTGCTGGGTGTGTGGGAGGAGCTTACTGGTATACAGAGCCCTGCGCACAGAGTCTTGCGCACTCCGCCAGGCGAGGAGCCTTTTATTTCCGTCTCTGTGGAGCACACTTGACTGGTCGTGAAGGAATTGTCGCGAACACACAGCTACAATGAGTTTCTCTTCCATAGTACACGACTCGCGGGTCTTTTCTGTGACCAACAAACAATACGTCACATAGTGCGCGCGCACCCTCATTTCCGCGTCACACAGGGACTCTCGCGCTCTCTTCTCCTCCTCTCTTCTCCCCCCGACACTCCCTGATTGGTTGACACACCAACCAATCAGGTAGAGTTGAGCGGCGTTTGAAAGTTTGAACCGCGAAATGTTCAGCATGTTGAATGCGCGGTTTGGAGGTTGACGCCGGTTCACGTGCACGGAAAAACGCTTCTCAGCACGCTCAACATGCACGCGACCTGACGCCAGACGCCAGGAGGTGCCTGGAAGCGCGTCCACCATTGACTTTACATGTAAACTGGACGCTCCTGCTGCTCAAACGCTGCTTGGTGTGACTACACCATAAGAGAGCTTCAGAGTGGCCAAAAATGTGGGAGCACAAATGAGTTCACAAACAGAGTGAGCCTGAGAGGGCGAGCTCCCTGAAACCAGCTGTTTATGGGCAGCAGAAAAGGCCACAGCCCAAAACCATTAAAGGCTGATTAGCCAACCCAAAGTCTGTCCAGAAGGACAAAGCAATAAGGTCAATGTGCCCCAGGCACGTTACACGGCAACAATTTTGCTTAGATAAATTAGTATTAGCTTGGTCCACCCATCTTACTTTGGTATTTAGCCTACCTGTATATTGGCAGAGAGTTTCTTAGTTAACTCATGAAAATGCACTGTTGGCAACAAAAGGAAAATAAATAGTTATTCTGATTTTATTAACTTGACATTATACATACAACATTGTGTCTGTGATTTATTGTAGCCCATTTCAGAAGTTTTGTTCATCCGTTAGATTAGCCTAAATCTATGGGCGTCAGAAGCATCTATAATGTGGTGGGGGGGGACACTATAGTGTGTGTGCGTGTGCTTGTGTGTGTGCACGCACACGTGTTTGCGCGCATGCACACCAGTGTCCAAAAAAATTGTACACTAATGTACAAAAAAGCAACATTTCATCTAGATAGACACCATCATCTATTGCTGTTCATCCTCCCTCAGCCAAGCGTTCACCTCTCTTCAGGACGCTTTTAATATTATTCAGTCACGTCTGCAAAAACTTAGACTGGTCCTAAATGCCGACAAAAGCAAGATCATGGTTCTATCCAACAGAAAGCAGCAACCAGAGAACCCACCTCAAATTGGAACCCAAGAGGGAAAACAAATAGAAATGGTCTCCACCTACAAATATCTAGGTTTCAACATTGACACTGAACTGTCTTTTAAAACCCACATCTCCAAAATGGCCACTAAACTCAAACTGAAGCTAGGTTTCTTCTTCAGAAACAAATCCTGCTTCTCATGCAAAGCCAGGAGAACATTAGTAGCTGCAACATTCATGCCAATACTAGATTATGGTGACGTGCTGTACATGAGTGCTGCATCAAAATACCTACAGTCCTTAGACTCCATTTACCACGGTGCCCTTCGGTTCATTACTGACTCCAGTTATCGCACTCATCACTGTGAGCTTTACGTAAAATCTGGCTGGTCATCTCTCAGCACTCGCAGATACACTCACTGGATATCCTTCATCTACAAGACCCTCCTAAACCTAGTCCCGTCATACCTCACCTCCTTAATACAAACATCACACAGTCATTACTCCCTGCGCTCTAACGATTTAGTCCTCCTGTCAGTTCCTCCTGTCAGAACTGAACTAGGAAAAAGAGCGTTCAGCTTCGCCGTCCCCTCAGCCTGGAACAACTTACAGAAAGATCTGAAACTATCAACATTCATCTCTCCTGGATCCTTTATGTCAACCGTATTAGATAATGTTATCAAGAAACTTGACCATTGCAGATGTTTCTAAACATTACTTGTGCAATTTACATGGCATTGTTTTTAACTTTATCTACCCAACCGATGTCTGTCTGCTTGTTTTGTATATAATGTATATAGAAATCTGTCTTATCCTGTTGGTTTTGAACTGTCAACATCTGTTTACTGTGATTGTAGTTTTCTTTCTTTTCTTTTCGATACATTCAAATGCCTATTGTCAATTACCATGTGACGTGTGCTGCTGACCACTTGACCAGGTCACCCTTGTAAAAGAGATCTCGATCTCAATGGGCTCTACCTGGTAAAATAAAGGTGATTGATTGATTTATCGATCTCCTTCATTTAATTCCATTTAAAGCTTGTTTCTCAACAAGTTTGTGTAAACTCAGCTGTTTTAAAGACATTTCAACTTTAATGCACTACAGATCGACACTATTTGTGTTTACAGAGAAATAAAAAATATCACCACTAGACCTTTTGACTTGTGTCCAACACTACTCATCTAAATGTTTCTCATGAAGCTTGAGGACAATAAGGTGTGGGGTTTTAAAGACATTTCAACTTTAATGCACCTGAACACACAGCGTTTCTTACACCTGCAGCGTCTTACAGCGTCACAGTCACTGCTAAGCTAAGATGCTACAGACGTAGCGCTGCACTTCTCTCAAACATCCTCCTAACATGAATATATGTTTATGATCAACCCCCCGGTCAACAACTGCCCGCACTTTAAACTGGCGAGCGATCAACACAGAGGCATCTCCACCTCCTCCACCTGTCAGCGTTCTCTACCTACTTGCAGCGAGGTGTACTTGGGAGGAGACACACAGAGAGTTGGAGGTAACCAGGAAAACCTGGAGTGGAGTTTTAGTGGGTTGAGTATTCTCCTATTAATAAAGTGGAATGGATTTGTTCACGAACAAAGAAACTGCGCCGATTGAACTAATGTTTTATAGTAAAAGTGTGTGTGTGTGTGTG
>JBBPBX010011242.1:0-26428 GCA_038048925.1 Garcialebias charrua | reverse complement strand
CCAAATGAACGTTTTTTTAATGTGGGGGGG
This sequence comes from Garcialebias charrua, assembly GCA_038048925.1. Classification (NCBI taxonomy): domain Eukaryota; kingdom Metazoa; phylum Chordata; class Actinopteri; order Cyprinodontiformes; family Rivulidae; genus Garcialebias; species Garcialebias charrua. The sequence continues at coordinate 26,398 of JBBPBX010011242.1, read as the reverse complement.
TGGGACTTGTCCCCTTCACATATAATGGTTGTGACGCCTATGCCTAAATCATAGCTAGTCAAAGTGAACAAATATTTTTTCTTTACGTTTGCATTATTACTTTGTAAACTTCTCACAGGGAGAGCAAGGTGACCCTGGATCCCCAGGACCTCCAGCTTATGTCAGTGGCATTGGCACTTTTGTCCAAGGTAACATTGACTTTCTTCTTGACTTAACATACAGTAAATATGAACTAGGAAGATCACGTTTTCTATCACTGGCTGCAGGACCTCCAGGGGATGCAGGTTATAATGGTCTGCCTGGTAACCTTGGTGACGGAGGATTTCCAGGAGAACCTGGACGTCTAGGCCCACCAGGTCGTTTTGTTATAGGTAATAAATGTACAACATGATTGTAGATTTTGTGATTGTGATTATTGCTGTCCCCTGTAGCAGAGGGAATAGAGGAAAATGCCTTCCATCTATCCAGACGGACAGTCTGTCCAACTTCTGAGCTGGATAACTTGGAAAAATAAGCGAGGTTCCATTTTGGTGTGTGGCTGCATCTAGGTGTAAGAAAGGTCCCTATGTAGTTGGGTCATGGAGGCGACAGGTCTAGGAGAGAAACCCAGACATATCTCCTCCCAGTGACACTTTTCAACTTGTACTGGAGGACCCCAAGGTTTTCCCAGGCCACAGAAGATACACAATCTCTCCAGAAACTTCTGGGTCTAGCCTGGGGCCTCCTACTAGTGGGACATGCCCGGAAAACCTCTAGAGGTAGGCGTCCAGGAGACATCCTAATCATTGAACCACCTCAACTGACTCCTTTCAATGCGGAGGAACAGTGATAATTTGGGTGGCTGAAGATTAATCCATGGTGGCTAAGACCGCCATTGGTCACCCCCTTACTCTGCCATTGTGTCTGATGGTGGATAAAATTGCTACATCCATTGCCAGAGTACGTCACTCTGTATCACCTTGGACAAGCAAAAAAAAAAGAAAAACCTACCTCTCTCTGTTCGTCAAAGTTCATGCTCAGTCATCCAGGTTCAAAATCCAATAATGGTCAATCAAGTCATCTGAACAGTTTCTTTTTTGTAGAAAGACATTTTGCCCTCTATCCAGAAGGCTTCATCTGTCTGAGGCATCCCAAGTAAACTGTTTTCCCCACCGGGGCCGAGATGGTGCGGAGGCAGGGCAGCCGGCTCAGGACCGGAAGTTCCGGGTTTCGATTCCCGGTCACTGCATACCTCGTTGTGTCCCTGGGCAAGACACTTAACCCCAAGTTGCTCCCGGTAGGACTGGATGGCGCCTTGCATGGCAGTCTACCGCTACCGGTTTATGAATGTGTGTATGAATGGGTGGATGGCTGGTACTGTGAAGCGCTTTGGGGCCCCTCATAGGGGGCTGGAAAGCGCTATATAAGTAAGCTCCATTTACCATTTACTAAGCAGTACACTCCTTTAGTGGACCAACCAGTTTGCTGGTGATAATATGGTTTCTGGGAGCTGTCCTGTCCCCCGTCGACTCCTCCCAGGCAGGCAGCCACAGCCAAAGTGGTTCAAGACATCAAAGTTCATGCTCAATCATCAAAGAGTTTACTTGGGACTCCTCAGACTGATGAAGCCTTCCGTATAGAGGGGAAAACGTCTTTCCACAAACAAGAAACTCTCCAGATGACCTGATTGACCATTATTGGATCTGCCTTTGTTCCTGTGTCAAACTCAAGGCCCGGGGGCCAAATGTGGCCCTCATTGACATCTTATCTGGACCTCAAGTTGATATGTGAAACATAAAATACTTCTATCTCTTCCAATAAGTCTCAGTCGGGACATCTGTACAGTTTCTTTTTTATAGAAATGTTTCACCCTCTATCTGGAGGGCTTCATCAGTCATAGGACTTCCAGCAAACTGTTTCCCCCACCAAGAAGTAAACACCTTAAGTAGACCAACCAGTTTGCTGGAGCCAGGATGGTTTCTGGGGGCCGTCCTGTCTCTGGTCGACTCCTCCCAGGCAGGCAGCCACAGCCAAAGTGGTTCAAGACAAGAAAGTTCATGCTCAATAATCCAGGTACCAAATCCAAATCTCAGTCTAAGTCGACTTATTGGATTTGGTACCTGGATTATTGAGCATGAACTTTCTTGACTTCTATCTCTTGAAATTTTTCAGTAATCTTTGATCATGATGTCGAAAGCACAACAGAGAACATCAAATGAGACCAATGAAACTCTTGTTGAGGAACCTGTGACCAAGAAAAGAGGTTGGGTTTCTGACTTGAGTTAATGTAGTTTTTGAAATTGGCCCTTAGTTTGAAAAATGTTTTAATTTTGGCCCCTTTTTGTAAGTGAGTTCGACACCCCTGTAACTCCTACCCACTTGAATATCTTGCACTGAAAACAAGAAGGTTTACTTGCATTCCCTGTTCAGTTCTGGTCCAGACAAACACTTATCTCAAAAACTGCAAACATTTTCTACTCAAATCCCTCTGCCATGGTGGACATCAACGAAGCGCTGGTTAAGAATTCACATTATCTCACTCCAGATAAACAAAATGTGTTTTGTGCACACAGGCTCTCCAGGATCCCCTGGTTTTCCAGGTAGCATAGGCCAAAAAGGTGAGAAGGGTAGCCCGGGCACACAGAGCTATGGCCCAGAAGGATTCCCTGGCCCCGCTGGATCCACTGGGCCTCCTGGACTTCCTGGACCTCCCGGCCCTTCTGGTATGCCAACACTGAGTGCTTAAACTCTCTGGTCTTTTCTTTTTCAGGTTTTGAGGATTGATGCATCTTGGCATGTCATAGTCCTTATTTTAACTTATTATTTTTATCATGTTAATAAAACTAAATAATGCATTAATTAACTTTTATCTGGAGATTCGCCATCATTCAATACCTCAACTGCAATGGGTATGCAATCAATTGCAGTACGAGCTTGACGTAATTTTGTGGAATAGGAAACCAGATTGTTGGTAAGACATTGTTGGTAAACATCAGTCTGAATCGTCAATCATGTCTGAATCTGCTGTCCTCAAAAGGCCGTCATCCCTGCATCATCTATCCTGTCGAGCCCACAGGTTAGTTCTACAGGCATCTTCCATGCAGCCATTATCCTGCAAGCGCCATGGCAGCATTCAGCCTCTTAATGCAAAATCCCATACCTTTTTCATCTTGCAATACTTCACTGCCTAAACGCTGATTTATTAATATGTTTTATTGTTTTGCGCTGTACTTTTTGCAGGGAATTGTATTAAATGGAGACTGCGAGCTTCTACAAGCTTCAGACTTGGATAGGAGTGTCTACTCCAAGTTGCTTTTCTTATCTTTGCCCACAATGTGTCCCCTGCTGTCACTGATTTTACATGAAGGTTCAGTGCTGGGGAGCTGCTTTAGTAACTGGGGTTGCGATTAACAACAAACATATACAACTGAAAGTGGATCATTATTAAAGGAAAACAAATCATAACCTGTTTTGATAAATGGTCATTTGAAAGTTTGGAACAGAATTAATAAATGGGTATTTGTTTCCTCTGTTCAAGTAAGTGCCAAACCATGAAACGCTTTGCATGTTGCTTACTCTCAGCTGTTATGGTCGATGTAAAATCAGTCCATTCCTTCTTGCCAAATACATTTCTGTTTCATATTATTTATAAATATATAAGGTTATAAATTAACAAGTGTAATTTCTTTCAGGCACAAAATGCACTCAGATCTTATGTCAAAACTGACGGGAAAAGGATGCAAACTAACAGATTTGACACTTTGAAACTCAGCTGCACTTGCACTGTGCTAATTTATATAATACAGTATATGTTTACAGATGCCCTCTTATAATTCTTTCTGTATTGTTGCCTTACAACCTGGAGTTTAAATTAATTATAAATTTAAATACTTTGTATAAGCAACAATGAACCTAAACCAAATAATTAAAATAATTAAAATTAAACAGTGGATAAAACTAAACTTGACTGCGGTGTCTGCATATTTATTCATCCCTTTTGCTTTGAAACCCCAAACGGTACTTTCAGAAGTCACATATTTAATTAAATAAAATATGGCTGTGAGTGATTCAATGCCAAAAGATCCCAGTGTATGCAGCTGTTCTGATAACCCCCAGAATCAACCCTCTTGAAACACCTTCAAGTAGTAAGGGACAGCATGAAGACCAAGGAACTGTCCATACAGGTCAGAGACAAAGTTGGGGAAAAGTGCAGACCATTATAAAATGTCCCAAACTCTGAACATCATACATTAAACTCACTATTAGAAAATGAAAAGACTATGCCACAATAAACCTACCAAAAAATGGTTGTCCACCAAATCAGACTTGGCAAGAAGTGCTTTAACCAGAGAAGATATAGCCAAAGATAACCTTGATGGAGCTCTTCTGCAGCGATGGCAGGATCACTATAAGCAGCATAATGGCTAAGAAAATACACATTTTAAAGAAAAAATAAAGCAATATGTCAAAAGGCATATTAATGACTTCCAAAATACACGTAGAGCATGCCGTGGTCAGATGAGACTAAGTAGAATCATTTGGCAAAAGCTCACTATGTCTCGTTGTGAAGCATGGTGGTGGCAAAGGTGCACAAATCACTACAATTTTTTGCACTTCACAGAAACGGCCTGCTGTGGGGAGGATATTGTTAGAGATTGTGAAACTAGAGTTTGGAGTAATTATAAAATGTTTAATATTTAGAGTTTGAGACTGGGACAGAAGCTCAAGCACTCCAGTTTGTAGGGGAGTGGAATATTTTTTGCAATCCACAGTATATGATCCAAAGACTTGACTAAAGAGTTTGAAACAAAACAAAACAAAAAAGATCTATAAAACAAAATTTTATTTCTATCCATTTGTGGTGTCTGATGCCTTATATCAGTCATTGTAAGTCAGCTGAAGTTTAAACATTGTGCAGCACTTTGTGTTAAAGTGATCATTTTTAACATCCAATGTGTTTTTTTGCACGTTTGTATTTTTGCAGATTTTCCTAACGAACTTCAAGGTCCTTCTGGACAACCTGGACTGCCTGGTCCCCGAGGAGAGCCAGGTTTCATAGGGCTCAAAGGCTATAAAGGTACAGGAGACTGATTCATCGCACACATCAGCTTTTATTGGCATCTCAAACTGATGTCAAAGTTTTTTGTGGAATATTTTAAACTTACCGTATTTATGGCAGGCTACAATTAATTCCAAGGTTGTTGTTTTTTTTTTGTCCATATATGTTCAGAAGTTTTAGTTTTAATCCTTAAAGACAGCACAACTATGCCACTTCCTCACATAAAATGGTATCTGCAGTTTTCTTAATATGCAAATTATTGGAATATTAAAGGCTTTATTTAATGATAATTAAGTAAATAGCATTTACTGCAAAATGTAGTGTGAATGCTTATTGCTGAAGAACTTGCTGAAAATTAGCTGAAATTAGCTAAAAACATGCTAAGATGTAGCTGAAATGGAAGAACAAGCCTAAGTTAGCAGAAGAAAGCAGAATAAATAAATATTTGCTGAATAGACTACAGTATATGCCACGGACTCCCGTTCCAGCACTTCCACAGTCATTACCCGGATGGTGCACTTCCGGTTAGCGGGAATGACTCGAACATAAATGAGTAAATACAATTAATAATTTATCTTACAAAAAGATCTGAAGCTCTCGACCTTGACTTCTCTAAATGGTTTTCAGAATCTGTTGGAATCCTGGCAAAAACCAATGCAGATTTGTTCCTGTCTTTGATTTTATACGTTTACCTTATAATGTTTTGCTAGTTTTTTGATACTTTGTTTAAAAAAAAAAAAGTATTTCTCTCTTTTGTTTTTTTCTCTTTTGTTTTCTATTGTTTATTGTTTAAGGAAATTCTACCATTGCTGTTCATCGTTCTTTAGTTTTAGCAGGTCGCTTTCGTAAATGAGCCATGAGGCTCAATAAGATTTACCTGACTAAATAAAGGTTGAATGAATGAATGAATGAATAAAACATCTACATACACACCAATAATAACTCTATACACATAGAAATCTATATAAATCAATAGCGACGGTTCCCCCTTCGGATAGCAGCAATCCATTGTCGCCCAAACCCCCCCTCGGCGGGGGAACGGAACAGCTGTACCCACTGGTGGGCGGACACAACGGTACTCACTTGTAGTGTCAGTAGCGCGCAGCCGCTTCCCGTTTCGGGTCGTTGTCATGGTCCGCTACTAGGAGCTAACGCTAACAACAACAGCAGTGGATAGGAACCGGAAGTGGCAGATGTGGGTTGCATTTTACCGGAAGTACGTCACGACCCCCCGTGGCATATAGTCTATTAGGTTTAAATTAGCAGAAAAGAGCACAAAAATTAGGACATTAGTTAAAAAAGCTAAAATTAGCACACAAAAGAGCTGAAAAGTAGCTGAAAATGCAGAAAGAAGCTTAAACTACCAGAAGAAAGTGAAAGGAGCTGGAAGTAAGAAATCCAGATGTGAAGTCAGATTCACCCTGCACTTTGATGTTTTCACTGTTAGTGGTCTCTAACACATTTACTCTTATCTTTTCTTTTTCTCTCCTGCTCTTTCATCATCACAACCCTCATTTTTATTTTACTCGTCTTCCCTTTTTCTTGTGTTCCACATTTTTTTCCTATTATTTCTCTTTCATCCTGCCATTCTGTTTCTGAATCCCTCTGTTTTGCAGGTGACTCTGGAGATTGTGATTGTGTAGGAGGAGGAAGCTCTGTGGCATTGCCTGGACCACCTGGACCTCCAGGAGCCAACGGCAGCCCAGGCCTCACCGGACGGACGGGTGAGCTTGGTGATCCCGGTTCTCCTGGTTTTAATGGTGCTTCGGGTCCTCGTGTAAGTAAAATATAAAGTCTGTTGTTGTCTTTAGTTTAGTCAATAAAATAAAAACAGCTCAAACTCTTTGAATCCAGGTCTCAGGTGTTTTGCATATTCTCTGCAGGGTCGTCCTGGTGAGAGAGGCTTCTTTGGTCCGAAGGGAGAGAAGGGGGAATCGTACTATCCCAACGCAGGCTTTGGGGTGAAAGGAGAGCAAGGGGCACCTGGACCCAGAGGACCCACAGGGGAAACAGGAAAACAGGGCAGAGATGGTCGACCTGGCTTTCCTGGAGTTCAAGGACCCCCGGTGAGAACTTAGCCCTGCAGGATTTGTTCTAATTCAATAAAGATTTATACAAGCTCTTAAAGGTATACTGAAAGGAAATTTAAAACAATATTCTCAGTTTTTCTTGGTGTCTGCTCCTTTTCTTTCATTTGTCTCCCTGCATTTTACTTATCTATTTTACCCCAACCCTCCAGGGTGACGGCGGCGTTGGCTCGATTGGTGAGAAGGGTTTCCCAGGATTCCCAGGAGGCAAAGGTCGACCCGGAGGTCCTGGTGAGCCCGGCGTTGGCTTCGCTGGTGCACCTGGACTTCGTGGAGAACCCGGAGAACCTGGTATCTATGGGATCCCAGGGGAACCAGGTCTACCTGGACCTAAGGGTAAGTGTTGAAGAGGAGGAATGTTGTATGTTGGGTGTGCCCAGGGCGCGAGAGAGAAACTGTGACCATCGGAATTTCACGCCGTATTTTTCATACAGAACAAACTTCCAACTATAAATCCATTCCATCGCTGTTCACCTTGTATGTTAGTGTCCACAGTAGTTCGGTATTCATTACATAGCAAAGGTCACTTCTGGATGACGAACACAGTTTCAGTTGGGTTTCCTTGACCAAACAGCTTCTTGTATCAGCTGCAAACTGGTGATGCTTTGCTTACTGGTCTCCATTCCTGTGCTTATCAAAACTGCTTCTGTAGTCAAAAGACTGATGTACAATGAAGACAGTTTCAATTCTAGCAACTACTGCTGTGCTTCTTTAGACTTAGAGCAGGAGAGAAGATTGAAGTAATATGAGTCACAAAGCAGGACATTTAAGGAGTTCCAGTTCTTTTTGCTTGTTTTATTGCTTGTTGCTTTCTGCACACAGTCCATTCTTTGGTCTTTTGTTCTTCGTGAGTAAAAAACAACTGTTTCCATAAAGTTTAATAAGCCAGTGAATAATGGGTGATAAAGCTGTTTGCCTGATGAAGGTCTAGTGACCGAAACATTGCAACAGTAAAGCCCCCAGTATAGCTCTGCGTATGTCCATATGCAGCTGTACGCACGTACTACGCAGAGGTACAAGCGTAATCCCGCAGGGCATGTAAGCGCAAAGCTCAAATTTTACGATCGCTTACACAAACTCGTTGTCGCACAATAAACTGCCTGGCGCCGGACTGTTTTGTATGCGACACAAATACCTGTATATTAAATTCGCCTTCTTCATCCTTGATCTGGCCTTTTATTTTATTTTATGCCAAAAGGCAAGTGATCGCTTCCTCCTCCGTTGACTCCATGACTGAAATGATGAGAAATGAATGAATTTGTCACAAGCGAATTAAACTCAGGTCCAGCGTGGCTGCGGGAGGGTCTGGAGATTTCCTGGTGTTCTGGTCTGATGTGTGGGCTGCAGGACCAGCGCTCCCTGTTTTTTTTTTTTTTTTAAGAACTTTTTATTAACATATAAACACAGAACACTACTGCGGCTGGAGCTGCCAGCTCTCGTCTTTTTTTTTCTTCCCGACCTGTCAATCAATTCAGTAGGCATGTCAGCAAATGACCAATCAGCGACCTCAATTTGTCCCGTAGGTACACGCTCTGCGCTGCAGCTGCTCAAATGATGTCAAGAATTTGGTGCGAAAATGCAAGAATGTACGCTAGGGTGTGGGGCTGAACTGTCTGCGTAAAGCACACGCGTACGGACACGCGTACGGACGTACGCAGAGCTATACTGGAGCCTTAACTCTGCAAGTTTGGACAGTGTGCAGAAGCGTATTTTTGCTTTTTTGGATTTAACAGGCTGTATTCTAAAAATTTGTTGGGGTTGTAGTTAAGAGTCATCCCCAACCTGTAAATGTTGAGCCCCATCAGATTGCTCAACATCTCTGCTTAAATAGGAAATGTATATATTTTTAAACAGCATCTGAACCTTTGTATGAGCAGTTCTTTGTGGATTTTCAGATCTTCTCTGAGACTAAAAGACAAGTCCTCAGTAGCCGCTGGGTTTCGTTTTCAGTATGAATCTAAGCTTTTTGTACTAGAATGCTGAATGACTGATTTTGCTTTTATCTTTAAGGTTGTCACTTTCAAGAACCGAGAGAAAAAAGAGAAATAAATGGCCTAAAAAGAGATTTGACATCTCTGTCTCGGTCCCAAATCTCCTTCTCTCTCCGTTCCTAATCATGATGGCCTGCTTTAAGCTTTGTGACACTGAACATTGTTATGCTTCTGCTTTAACTGAATGAGCTTTGAATTAATTTACTGGAACTGATTGCTTTGCTTCGTTGGTGCATGCAATGTGATCTTGATGTCTTTGTGTTCTGCCATCTTGTCCACCTGTCTCTATAAATGCCTTTCTATCCCTGCTTCTCTCCATCTCCCATCCCTCCATTCCTTTTACCATCTTTGTGCATGTGTCCAGGTGAAAACAGCTGTGGAGGGGTTAATGGCACCGGAGAGGGAACGGGTGGGTAACTAACTTTCTTAACCAAGAGCAGTCGTAATCCGGGGTCAGAGAGTGCAGCGTTGGCTAAAAAAAAATGGCGGATTCAAGAAGATGAACTTGTGTTCACGTCTAACCTAAGCTGTAGTTAGTATCTCTCAAACTACTGGTGACTGGTTGGCAAAAAGCATTTGCGAGAGATGGTGATTTTTAATTTCCTCTCAAACGAACGCAGGTTTGTTGCTTAACTGTTAAACAGATTCTCAATTTGATAAAACTAGTTTTTTTTTTTTTACATCTACACAAAAGCTCTCTTTTTGACCGACATCTGAAACTACCGTACAACTCCCAAACATCAGTATTAGTGATAATAAGTAAGTAATTATAAGTAATAAGGATTAAAAGCTGGTCCAGGTTTGTTTACTTTTATTTCAAACGTGTAGTCCGGTAAATTAAATCAGGGGATGGCAGCCAAGGTTAGTACAAAACATGCTGAGGTGGAAACGATCTAGGCAAAGCTATGCAACAAAATAATGTGCACGACCAAGAATACAGTTTTACAAGCCATGCACACAAATATAGACATGAAAAAAAATTGGTCATGCACAACGTGACTGCAACTCACAATCCCCTTGCAATGTTGAGTCCTCAACCTTTCTCCAGCAGTTGCAGCGCTGTAAGATACTTTTTTAATCTGTTCAAATGAGCAAATGCATGGAGTGCAAACAGTATAACATGTTCATTTTAACATGTTACGGGTAACTGGGCAGAAAAACAAATTGATGGAAAAAATAAAGTGGCATAGAAAGCAATAAAACAACTTACCGTACTTGAACCACAATGAGATTTTCTTTTTGTGGCTCTGTGGTTTTTACACTAAATTACTTTTTTATTAAATATTTTCTCTACTATGTGACAATACAGTCCATTAAAATATTATTGGTTATTATTATTTGAGAAGATGATGATAAGAAAGATGATGACACGTTTTTTATGGAAAAATAGGAAATCCAGAATACGCTTAACATTATTGTACCTCCCGTATGATCGGGGAGGCTTGAAATGCCCTAATTTTCACTGGTACTATTATGCTGTACACCTTAGGTCTATGATGTTTTATTATAGTAAACACTCTCCACATTGGGCTGATATGGAAACACAAGATTTAACATTAACACTCCCAGCATATTTGTATTCCAATTCAATATTGAAACTCCTGAAACAAACTAAAAACCCATTTCTTAAAAATACAATTAGAGTATGGAGAGATGTTAAAAAAATTCTAAACGAATCGAATGATTTATCTTTATTCAGCCCAGTGTGGGGAAACCAATTCTTTTTACCTGGTAGAGCGGACTCAACATTTAAAGAATGGAAGGATAAAGGTCTCCAAATGATTGAGCATCTATATGAATCAAACTCAGACACACTAATGAGCTTTCAAGAGTTGCAGAATAAATTTAATATAAATAAGAATCATTTTTTTAAATATCTTCAACTCAGAAATTTTATAAAAACAACTCAGAACAATGGCCCTCATGCACGAAAATGTTCGTATTCTTATCCTAAATTTCTCCTACTTTTGTTCGTACGAAGTGTTCGTACGAACATGCCACGTCAGATCCAACAAACTCTTCTATCCACAGGAAACGTGTGTATATGAGCTGTGTAAATAATGATGAATCCCACCTGTTCTATTCACCTGCTCGTGCACGCGGGAGGTCATTTACATAATTCCCACCCCTCAAAACACCATATAAGGCCACGTTTCCTGCCTTCTGACAGCAGGAAGTGTCCATTCATTCAAACACATGAAGTAAAAGGAGGAACTTCACGCGTTCGGAGTTCTGCTCTCAGTGGCGCGGCTACCCCCACCCCCCGCAAGTGTCGGATGGTCAAATATCTTTAATTTTACTGTGTTACATTATAGTTTCACTTATTCAGAAGAGTGGCACCGCTACCCCCCACCCCCCCGCAAGTGTCGGATGTGGTTTTGAACAGAAGCATTAAAATGTCTCGAAAGTTAACTTCATATTAATATTGTAGTGCATATCTTTTGTCTCCCGTGGGTCGTCCAGTATCAGAAATCAAGAATAAATGGTTTGATCTGAAAATGGCTTCAAACATCGCCGCAGCACAGACAGGAGTGGTCAAGGAATAGTCTGAGATGGATGGTCAATAAATGCCACGCTGCGCAAGATGCGTGCCAACATGTTTTGCAGCACAAAGCCCCGCATCCTTTCTGTGCGATGTTGGAAACAAAAACCCCTGTTCCTGGACTCAGAGTGCACGTGTGTCGCAGAAAGTGGTCCAGACTGGTGGGTCTGCTGGTCTCACTGGTCTAGACGCCTGCCCCCCCCCCACGCGCTTCTCCTCCATAGCAGCTCGGTTCTTCAGTGCGCGCGGCTCACGGCTCCATCGCCTGCACAACGCGGCGCACGGAGCTGAGGGCAGGTGATGGAGGCGGAGGAGGGGGGAAGAGGAGGTGGGGGTGGCACACACGCGCAGGTTCCACTCGGCTCGGAACAGATCGGTACTTTGGGCACTTCTTTTTTATGTGTGGCTGACTGAGAGGGGGATGGACGCACGGTGGAGCAGCGCATGAGGACGTGTTGGGTCAGCAGCTTTTCTCATGCGCGCTCCTCCTGGTCATCGCGCAACCACATTCTGCAGGTTATATTTCGAATCAGATATAATAATCTATTGCTCCGATGGTGTTTGCACAGCAGTCCAGCAATAGCATGAAAATCAGTCTTAATTCGTACTTGTTCTGTGGCGGTGTATGGGGATTTTATGTACCTGGGTGTTAATTTGAGGAGCGGCTTTGATGACCAAGGGGAGCGCACGACTCATGAAGCCTGCGCGACACACCAGACAAATTAAACTTAAAATTATAATTCTAGTTCAAACAGAATAACCTATTGTCATAAACAATTGTGGTGCGTGACTTTTTTAAACTCAAAATATTTTCTACATAACGAAATATGTAGTTATTAGTGGAGAAATCCCGTCTGGATGACAGCAGACTGACGCTCCTAAAATATACGACAGGTCCGGACCACTCGTAAATGTTGTTCGTATCTGAAAAAAATCTTAGGATACGAAAACATTGTTGGATGCCACAAATGATCCTAAATCACTCGTACGAACAGTATAAGAACAAATCTGTGCGTACGAACGGTTCGTGCATGAGGGCCATTGTGCTGACAAAACCTCTAAAGTCAACTTTAGAAGAATTGCTAACAAAAGATAGTTTAAAAAAAGGTATTATATCAGATTTCTATCATTTATTAACATCCCATTCACTTGAAGGATCACAGGATAGACTTAATGCTTGGAAGGAAGATATAATAATGGACTTATCAGAGGAAGATTGGCAAATAGCATGTAATCTGGCCCACACTAGCTCTATTAATACAGCTTTAAAAATGATTCAATACAAGTGGTTAATGCGGGTTTACATAACTCCTGTAGACCTCAATAAATACAATGGGGAGATACTTGATGTTTGTTCAAAGTGTGTGGAGGATAAAGGTACTCTGGTACATTGTATGTGGTATTGCAGGGAAATTATGTTATTTTGGACAGAAGTAAAAGATATAATTGAGAAAATCATTTCTAAACAAATAATTTTGGACCCAAAACTATTTGTGTTCGGCCTATATCCTGAAAGACATAACTATACTAATAATGAACAAATGTTTATTAATTTAAGTTTGATTAATGCAAAAAGATGTATATCGTTATGTTGGAAAAACTTGAATAGACCTACTGCAAATCAATGGTTACAACAAATGTTATCAGCTCTTCCTTTAGAAAGGATAACGTATCTGTTAAAGGGCAAGCAAGAACTGTTTGAGTGTGTTTGGAACCCCTTCATTATGTATGTAAAAAGTTTGGACACTTTAAATGAAAATGCAAACAATTGAAGAACGTGCTGATCGCAGTTTCCAAAGACAATAATACGAGAAGACATCTATAGTTGAACTTATTAAAAAAAAAGAAATGAACAATGTAAAAAGAAATATGAGACACCTTGTTTTTGATTGTTTTTTGATTTTATTTTTTTAATTATTTGGGTGGGGGTATTTTATTTAGTCTGTTTATTGTATGAATGTTGTGTTTATCTTGTAAAAACTCAAATAAATATATTTTGGAAAAAAAAAAAAAAAGAAAGCAATAAAACAACTTACCGTACTTGAACCACAATGAGATTTTCTTTTTGTGGCTCTGTGGTTTTTACACTAAATTACTTTTTTATTAAATATTTTCTCTACTATGTGACAATACAGTCCATTAAAATATTATTGGTTATTATTATTTGGTATTCAGCATATTTAACCATAAAGTCTTAATAAACTGTCATCTAATGGAAAAGTGACAATGGAGTTAACGTTATAACTGTGGTGGGGATTTACTTAATACATGTATCCAGATAGTTAGTACGTAACTGAAAGGAAAACTTTCAAGACCAGATAATAATTTTACAGTGTTAGTTTACAATGTAAAAATAATAACTGCAACCCAGGTGGGAAGGACTGGAACCCTGGAGAGCAAGGACAACAGTGAAGGTGGCTTGGCTCTTTGAGCATGGTTAGAATATCATTAATCTTTACTGTAGGTAGGGGGAAGAGTTTCTCATAGGGGTGAGGGTCCGGTGGTTCCAGTAGTAGTAATGAGGAGGTTGCTGAAAGGTTGCATAGACCGGTGGGCGTGTAATGATGAGAAATGACTGGAGAAAGCACTAAGGTGTTCACGATGGAAAACGGGGATGTCCAGGGCGCAGGAGAAGCACAGGAGTTGAAGATGAAACATGCAGGAACAAGGTTTTACTTTTACAAAAGTCAAGGCCAGGAACACAACTACCGATAGGAACACAACTACCGGTAGGCAGATGATGTACCAGCGTCGGAGGGAAGTCATCAACTGCCATTTATACTCCTACATCTCAGCTAATGGTCTGCAGGTGTGAGCTTTTGGCACCACCTGGAGTTGAAGAGCTGAAGGGAAAAAACTGGAACTCCTACAATAGCAGTAGTGTTTGTCTGATTGGTGTTGATTTTAAAACCTCTGGAGTCTGCCATGGAACTAGACTGTTAGCTCAACTTCTTAAAGAGGCACTAAACTCACTGTGAAACGGTAGCCCCGCCCCCAGACCAGATTCAAAATCCTCATAAAATGGGAGTGTCGAGAGACAAGGAGGGGAGGAGGTGGGTGGTTGTGCTGCGTTCACGCCCCCTCTAGCAACAAACTAAAACAAACAAAAACTCTAGCAAACAACTTACAGCAAGCAACAACAATGAATAATTATGTAGTTGTATTCTCTATTCTTACCCGATCTATCCAAAACAAAAGGCCTAAAAAAATTTTAAAATAATACCACAAGGTATTCCATGACCGGGGTTCGAACCTGGGTCTGTCAGATCCCAAACCCGCACCTACAGTGCCCCATCTTGGCATTCATGCATCACTCGTCCATCGCACCATAAGAAAACAAATACAACCAAATAGTTTTGATCTAGTGAAAAGTATTCCTAAAATAAATAAGTTATAATATACAAATAACTAGTACCATTCCGAAAACTATAATATGCTCTGTTGCAGTACGTTTCTGGAGTAAAATGTACCACTTCCATATAAGGTATGAACTGCAGCGAGGACCTTCCATCTCTGCAGGGGATTGGCTCTGCTTGAACCACCTTCGTGACGACAGAGTGCGAAAACACGTCACAGTGAGAATCGTAGACCAATCAGAAAATCAGGGTGCAATTCCTCTGTTCAACCCATAGGACTACCGTAAACACGTTTTTAGACCAAATATTGCCGATTTAAACATGTACACACAAATATATGAAAATTAACACAGACATAGTGCTGTAAAACATTTAGGATACATTCTAGGGTGTTCATCATCTAATAAAAGTTAATTTTGAGTTTAGTGCCTCTTTAAAGAGAACTTCTGGCTGATATTTCAAACTGACAATTCTCCGAGTTATTTCTATTGCAGGTGCAATAATGCTGACTTATAATAGCTCAACACCCACTACTTTTAAAAAAATCTAAAGCTTTTCCTTAAGCTCAACATGAAGCCTTTTTAACAAGAATTGTGTCCAATCTAGCAGCGCTAGAATTTCTGCTCAGTTCTGGCCGAGTGTGTCGATGATTGACAGGTGGGTGCAGCTTTAAATTATGAACTCGGTGGATGGTCACATCTTTCCCTCTTCTTTCTGCAACAATGGAAGCTGCTCAAACTTGGTGCATGTGCCTCTGCTAAATGCTATTAACCAGTGATGGGTGGGAAAGGGGATGCAATGGAAACATACCAGCTGATCTCAAGGGATAAAATCCTGTTAGTCTTCCCATCAGCTTCTACTTTTTATCTGCATTTTAATACAATCAGCTTGCTGTTAACATTTAACCGCCAGTGCAAACCATGAAACGCAGATTAACCAGTTTAAAGTACATTAATGTGAAAGGAAGCAACTGAATGAAATCTGCAAAAACATTCAGAGAATATAAACTGTACATCTGAGAAAGTAACAAAATCATCAGTGTTCGTTATGAGCTTGTAATCTCCATTACATTTGAGAATCATTGCTTGTCTTTTACTCTACAAATGAAACAATATGTTGGTTACTGCAAAGATAATAATAGGACATGCAGGTATGGCATCTTGAATTATTTCTTTCTGTTATGTACAAACTGAAGTAAGTATTTTTGCTGCCTTGTTGACAAGTGTTTGCTGTAAATGTACATTAAAATGTACCAAGAGAAAGTTCTAACCTGTATCTGGCTACTACTAGGTGATAGGCTGCCATGTACCATACCTGGTGAAGTTGGAGAGCCTGGACTTCCTGGTTCTCATGGACAACCAGGTAACAGATGTTTTGCAGTAATTTATTATCTGTTGTTTTTTACTTGCAAGTACCCTTTTTGATTACTGTGCTGTTAAGGCACGTAAGTTTGCGTGAGATGTTTTTCCTGTTCAAGGTTAGTTCTGCACTGAAACGTGTTTCGAGACTTTAAAAGGAATAATTTTTTCACTTTTGATGTTCTGTCAGATAGTTCTTATTCATTTGTAGTTGCTTATCAGCTATGACACCTGTCATGGAGAATAAAGTTTTGAGAAAAAGGCAAAAAATCGTCTTCCAGGCTAGGCCATATGGCTAGCCAAACGAGGGTCCGTTTTTTACAGGGTTAAAAACTCAGTCTCAAAATGAACACGTTGGTGTGAAAGAATGCTACATGAGCTGAGATTAAACCTTTGTTTTGTAGGACACTGTTTAATTTCTTGTCCTTTTTCTCTTTTGGCAAGCTGTTAGTCTAACCAGGTTGAAGACTTGCTTTTTTCTCTGTAGCCTGCTCTATAAAAAGGTATTATATGTTTAAAACTACTTGACAGAACATTCCTTTATTAATTATCTTTTTTTCTAATGATTGTTATATTTTAATAAAATGTTGTATCATGTGTTGGTCTTTCTTCTCTTCTAAACAACTTGTAATGATGTATAGATGATTGTTGGAAAGATCCCTAGCATCCAGACAAGTAAAATCCAAAATTTGCGATACTAGAGTAAAACAAACTCCAAAAGTGTATGGACTGTGTGGAAATCCTGTGTGGTTGACTAATAATGCTTAAACTTAGTGCTTTACAGTATTTTGTTTTCACTCAGGCTTTAAAGGTGAAAAAGGTTTCCCAGGAAGTCCTGGACGTCCAGGTTTCGACGGCACCAAAGGAGAGAGGGGAGAATCTGGCTTTGGAGGCCAACCTGGACCACAAGGTAACCTTTGTCCGAAGGTTTGCGCTGTCTGGACTTTGAGTTATGCTATGAGCTGTAATTTACTGTAGATCAGTGTTGTAATTATGCGTTCAAGATGGTTTAAGTAGAAAATATACAGGACAAGCACTTTTTTCATTCATTCAACCTTTATTTAGTCAGGTAAATCTTTTGAACCTCATGGGCTCATTTACGAAAGCGACCTGCTAAAACTAAAGAACAATGAACAGCAGTGGTAGAATTTCCTTAAACAATAAACAATAAACAAACAAACAATAAACAATAGAAAACAAAAGAGAGAAAAAAACAAAAGAAAGTTTTTTTTTTTTTTTTAACAAAGTATCAAAAAACTAGCAAAACATTATAAGGTAGACGTATAAAATCAAAGACAGGAACAAATCTGCATTGGTTTTTGCCAGGATTCCAACAGATTCTGAAAACCATTTAGAGAAGTCAAGGTCGAGAGCTTCAGATCTTTTTGTAAGATATTCCATGAAGCAGGAGCGGAGTAGGAGAAGGCCCTTTTTCCAAGTTCAGTCCTCACTGACGGAACACTGCAGGTAATCATGTCCTGAGAGCGCACACTGTAGCTGCACTCACGCAAAGACATGTAGGAGGAGATGTATGAGGGCAGCAGACCAAGAAGTGATTTAAAGATGAAAATGTACCAGTGGAAGAGTCTGCGTGAGGTTAATGATGTCCAGTTAACCAGTGAATACAGGGTGCAGTGGTGGGTACGATAATCACAACCAGACAATCACAACTTAAACATTGCACTTGATTAGACTGACATTGTTAAATTTTTGGAGTTTGGTAGAACCCATGTGCAGGCAGAACTAGAAGAACTCAGGGTTTAAAATAGAATTTATTCTAATAAAGTGATGTGCAGCAAACTTACAAAATCTCAGGGATGACACGGAGGAAGACATAACCATAACACTTTACAAGACGATTCGGAACAGAGAGATGCAGACTTACATACAGACACTAATGAAAAGACAATGACAAACACCTGGAGAAGGACAACAGGTGACAGAGGCAGGAGCTGATTACAAGAGGGAGAAACACTGAGGAGAGCAGAACAGAAGACACAAGAATTACACAAATAAATGGTAAATGGACTGTACTTGTATAGCACCTTTCTATCTTATCAAGATACTCAAAGTGCTTTACACTACAATCTGTCCTCATTTACCCATTCATACTACACTCTACTAGATCTGTACAAAGAGTAATCAGTGCTTTATCATATTCATACACCAATGGGACACACATCATAGGCAATGAGGGGTTCAATGTCTTGCCCAGGGACACTTCGGCATGTGACTGCTGGTGGAATCGAACACCTGAAGGCTGGTTTATACTTCTTGTCGCACGTCTTTTACCCCCCGTTGAATGAACCCAGCGATGACGTAATTGCGTGTGTGTCACCGACCGCATTGAGTGTTTATACTTCTAAAAGACGTGGGGATAATCCCTCCCTCTTCCCTCCCACTGCATACGTCACGCGCACTCCCACTGCATGTTTTATCAGGACAAACGGATTTAATATAATGATAGGCTCCATTACCTCCATTTGTGAGTCCGTTATCATGGGCGTAGCCAGGATTTTATGAGGGGTGGTTTGTTTAAAGGAAACGTGGACCTTGAAATGGCAACACGCCACTGTGGCTCACTGGAAACGCGTAGGGTTTCCGCTCCAAAGCTTTTCTCGACTCGGGTTCGAATCTCACCTGGTTGAACTTATTTTACATTTGTCTTTTATTGGATGAAAAAAAAGGAGTTAATATGCCTGTGGTTAATACAAACTCCTTTTTTTTATCCAATAAAAGACAAACCTAAAATAAGTTCAACCAGGTGAGATTCGAATCCGAGTCGAGAAAAGCTTTGGAGCAGATACCCTGCGCATTTCCAGTGAGCCACCAAGGCGTGTTACTATTTCAAGGTCCATTTTTTCACATGTCAACTGTTGTAATGTTTGTAGTCGTCCCCCGGTGTTTAATGTATGTGTCCAGCCACTGCAAAGACAGGTATAATGGAGGAACTGGATTGGTCCCGCCAGGATCCCCGCTCCGGACCGCCTCAGCGAGTTTCTCTTCAAAACTATCCATGTCTGTCAAAGCAAAAACAAAAACCGGCTTCTAAAAGAGTAGCGGGTAGTGTGTAGCGGTGTTGTACACCATATATGGACATCCAAACAAAAAAACGCCCACAAACTTTGAACCAATCACACGCTGCGAGCCGCATTGTCCGCGTCTCGGAGTTCTGACTGGGGGCCATGTACAAGACGGCTGTCACCGGGGGATCGCAGCGGGAGTGCAGACGGAAGTTACGCAACTTTTTTCACTCAACGGGGGGTAAAAGACATGCGACAAGAAGTATAAACCAGCCTTGACTCTTGCATTGGAGGACGACTGCTCTAACCACTCAACCACAGCTGCCCTCAAATACACAAAGATCCTCTCACACGTGTAGTGGCAGTGTTAGCAGCATGTGGTGCCAGTGGAATAAAAACTACACTTATAAAGATGACAGTCATATTAACTTGTCTGTTTTATATGTTTCAATGATTATTCAAATATCTCAGTCCATCCCTATGTTTACCAGAATAAAAAGATTGTGACTTCGTACTCAATATATGGCTAAACCAAGAGAAGCATTTCATACCTTATGCATGTTACTCAAGCAGCTTTCTTCTTATATGGTTGTTGTTTAGACCAATATAAATATTTCCTGAACAAGTAGTAAGTTTGACAAAAGTGCAATAAACTTGTATTTCCTCACAAGCCTAAGCTTACCAGCTGGTATAATTAATTCTTATGTTACAACAATATTGTTGCAGAAATGTTGTTTTCCATCATAACAAAGTTTTCACTCCTTTGGCAGTCCATGTAGACATTAAATGTCCATGCACTCTTCCTGCAGGTTTTCCTGGACCCAGAGGGGACCCTGGGATTCCAGGTGTCCCAGGACAGAGTTTGGATGGACCTAGAGGGAAGGATGGTTTTCCAGGACTTCCTGGACCCAAAGGACAACCTGGAGAGGTTCTTGGAGCCACTCCGGGAACTCCAGGACTGGATGGGCGACCTGGAATGGATGGAAACAAGGGCCAGCCAGGGACACCAGGATCACCTGGAGCTCCTGGTGGGTCTAAGAAATGGAGACTGGCATGTGTTCTTGGCATGGTAGTACTTGCAATAGTAGGAAGTATACAGGCAGCAGTACAACTAGTAGTCCTTTAATCATTTGTCATTTTAGCAGTTGTAGCTTTAGTAACACATAGCTTTACAGTGGTAGTGTAGACATACACCAGGAAGAACAGCTACACATCAGACACTGAATCTTTAAGTCATCCATTTGACTCTCATGGGCTTCATGGGCTAACACAATCTCTTTCTAATGGGTCCTGGACTTTTTGACACTGGTGTGTCTAAACCCATGGCAACTCATCTTCCCCATCGCCCTAAACAATGACTCCCCCCATGGGTGTGTCATGAGCCCCCTGCTGTTCACACTACAGGTAGTCCCCGACTTACGAGCGCTCTAACTTAAGAGGTTCCGGACTTACGAGCTGGCAAATTTTTGGAAAAAACGCAATAAATACTGAGTTTTTCTGTGTTTTTTCACCACAGTTCGTTAGCTAAACATGTGGACACACGTTTCCGATCATTTTTATGCACTCATAAGCAGTTTTTCGATGAAAAACGAGTGTTTGTAGTTGCGCTAGCAAAACCGTTCCAACTTACGAGCGAAATTCCGGACTTACGAGACACGTGGCGGCCGTTCCAAATTACGAGATTTCCGTGTTACGAGCACCTCGTTGTAACGGAACTCGCTCGTAAGTCGGGGACTACCTGTACTTGCATTTGATTACCCAGTCAAACCTCCCTAGCAACAATATGTATTATGAAGTTTGCAGATGACAAAGTAGTAGTGGGACTGAAATCTCACAACAATGAGTCTTTGTACTATCCGAAGTGGAAGATCTGGCGGTCTAGTGTGAGGAGAATAACTTAGTCGTGGACAAGACAAAGGAGCTGGTTGTGGTTTTCAGGGACTGAAGCCATGCCTTATTTCTCCTGTTCATTGCTGGAGCAAAGGTGGAAATGGTTTACAGCTTCCACACGTCCAGAGTCCATGTTTCCAGAGACTTGATGTGGTCCTTAAATACCTCCAACATCACAAAAACAGCTCATCATTGCTTAGGCTGAGGCAGACCTCCATACTCCAATGTTAGCAGCTGTTTACAGATGTGGTGGATAGCATCCCCACCTTCTTAAACACCGCCTGGTAAAGGACTGCTCTGAAGCTGGTAGGAAGTCACTGCTGGGTTGGGAAAGACTAGTTGGATGAACAGACAGTAGCATGTAGCAGTACTTTATGCTCAATAATCCAAGTAGAAGATCCAACAAAGTTCAGTCAGATCATCTAGATAGATGTTGTTTTTTTTCCTTTTTTTTTTTTTTTAGACACTTAGTCCTTCATCCAAAGGACTTCATCCTTTTTTTTTTTTAAGCACTTTGGCTATGGCTGGCAGATGAGTTGACGGGGGAGAGGGTGGGCAACCATCTTATCACCACCAAAACAATGGTTGGTCCACTATGTGGAGTTTGCTGCTTGTGGATCTCAGTTTGTTGTGGCTCCTTGCACTGATGAAGTTCTTTGGATGAAGGACGAAACATCAACAAAAAAAGAAAGCATCCAGATGACCTGATTGAACTTTGATGAGCACAAACTGTTGCTAATTAGTCAACTGTGGTAGGAAAAAATACTATAAAAAGAGGCAGTTAAGAACAAAATAATATATTTGTATTCCTCCGTCAGGTTTCAGTGGACCCTTCGGTTCTCCTGGTTTGAAGGGAGAGCGGGGAGTTGATGGTTTACCAGGTATTCCTGGTCTTCCTGGACTTCCAGGTGAGACTATCAGTGCCATTCCCAGTCCGCCTGGACCCCCCGGAAGCAAAGGATTGATTGGACCTCCAGGTGAGATCAACTTTTCTGTTAACTTGATGATGAATTGTGCATTTTTGATTATTAGTTTGGGGTTTCAGTTTGAGACGAATCATAATATTTACTTGAGTTTGTCTAGTATTTATAACCTCTCATCCCTCCAGTTTTCCAGTGTCAGTTTGTCCGTGTCATTACCCATCATAATCCTTTTACACCCTCCATCAGATGGCATGTTATGTTCCTGTGTATTCAAGTTCTTCATCACCCAAAAATTGTCTTCTTTTGTTTTGTGTTTTCACTTTGTACCACTTTTTCCCCTCCCATAATTCCTCTTTCTTTCCTCCATACTCCATCACCATCACCTCCATGCATCCTCTCATACTTCCATATTTTTCCTTCTTGGTTTTGGGTGATTCGATATAGGCTGCCCAGGTGAGACACTATCTCCATCCGTTGTCAATATCTTTGCCTATCTGCTGTAACTTTTTCTTCAATCCCTGCATGCTTCTGCAACTCATGCATTTAATCTTTAACTGCTATATCACCCTAATATTGTCAGAATATGCTTTATCATCATACTTCAAACAAATGTCCATCTGTAGAAGTGAGGATGACTAACAATTAAAAGTTTGTAGGTATTATTTGCACATTTTATGTTTCTTTGGTATTGAATTTGCAATATTGTGTCATTTAGTGCCAAAAAAGGTGGATGAATTCGATGTTGCCACTCTCTTGAATGAACCATCATAGGCATTGTCATGCTTTTAGTGGAATTTTGTTCAGCAGTTTTTTGCTAAATGCAAGTTTAAAATTGTAATACTTTATCCAAATCTGTGCAAAAAGCAATAGTATAAACAATACTACACTTTCTGATTAAAAGTTAAGCACCCATATATAGTGGTAGAAAGAAAATGAAACCTCCCATGTTGAAAGTCATGAGCATATTGTAATGAACACAACATCCAATGGATAACAGACTGGCAGGACAGGCACACTGCTGGTCCTGTCTGTTGGGTGTGGCACCCCCTCAAGCCAGAAGGCAAACTGATTTGATGCAGACAAGAGTCACACAGTTGTATTCTCTCCTTTGTCATCCAATAGCTGTTGTATCTGGTCCTCGAGATCTGACGTATCAGACTAGGTTAACCAAATTGACACCACATTTTATTCAGGGCAAGGTTAAAGGTTCAGTCTGCAGTTTCTGTAGAACATCAGCACTTAGAAAAAATTTCAACAAGCAAAGCATTCTGATCCCTCCCCCTCAGAGCCATATATGGCTCTGCCCCCTTGTGGTCTGTTAAAATTCAAATTCAAGCTCTGTTTTTATTGGCTGATTCAAATTCAAGCTCGGTTTTTATTGGCTGGTTACAAACTTTGTTTTTATTGGCTGGAAAATGGCGGGTCACTTTTTCTTTTTAGAAATGCTTATTTACCACCTGGAGAAGCAAGGGGACAATATTTTTTTTAAGTTTTTTTCAGAGATTACTTCTCTAACATCAATCTAGTGACAGAGTGAAGAAATATGTTAAAAATTTATTGTTAGAAAAGTTACATATAGCAGCTTTAAGGGAGAATATTCTTGATATGACGGTAGTCCTTGTAGACATTCATGTCATGTAGTTGTGTATGGATTTCTTCAAAATGAATGTACCATGTACCTCTTGAGAAAGTACCATGGCACTTTCTCAGAAAGGGTAAGACATAAGAAAGCAAGATATCCCCTGACTTGTTATCAGACATAGTCTGAAGCCATATGCTATGTTTCCCAATACCATGATGGAAGAAGTACTGCTGGTTTGTCTTCCCAACAACTTTTTTAAATTGTCCTCTCCCATCAGTGCTGCCATGCAAGCACACAACGGTCAGCTGTGGTAACATAGAACCAAGATTCATTGCTGAACATAGCTTACACCACAGCTCCAAACCCAGCTGTTTCTATTTTGACAATTATGGAAGCCTATGCATGGAATCAAAAAGCCTAGCATGACTTTTAGCCAATGAGACAAGGTGCATGATAACATGACAACTTGTAAAGAGTCCAATACCTACATCTTGATGTACAGTACCACAATACAGTACAACAATGCTCCCCTTAGTGTAGTCTGCCTTGGGAGACCGGAACCTTCACAACAAGGGTATGTACCCTCACATACCCACTGGTTCTACCACGGTCCACTGTGAAATTTGTATGCAAGCCCATAGTGTGACCCTATCAAATTTTGCTAAGTGTTAGTAATGCTGTCTACATCATGTGTTTACGAAGCATTTCAGTCCGGCAACTACCTAATAACATTAGTTTCTATCCAGTATGTTATTACTTACCATACCATACCATTTTATTTATAAAGCACTTTAAACAGCGACAGGGCCAACAAAGTACTTGTGCCCTTTGAAGCCTTAGTTCCTTGAAAATCAAATCCTTTACAAAAACAGCATTAGTATTCAAACTAGACCATTGCATTTGAGTGCTTAACTGTATTTTGGTCACTAAGTGTGTATTGAACTTTTGGTACCAGAAGAGAATAAGATCCTCATACCCTAGTGTTGACTAAAGATGGATGTTTTATTCATTAGAGCTAACTGTATAAAACAATATGCCTGCTTTTTTGTTATTTTTGCAGCAATATCTAACCCCCATGTTTCAAATTTGCATCTAATCCATAACATATGTATTTATTGAATTAACTGCATTATGTTTGATAACCAAAACAAAATGCTATTTAACTCTGTGACTGCTGCGCTGAGTACAAAGGCTTTTTCTACACTCTTAAAAGGACTTTTGATTTTCATCACATCGTTGTGCCTAAATTGGCGGCAGATTATGTAAAGCTGACATTTATTAACGTTGCAGCACAGATGTGTTTGGAAATGGGTTCAGTTTTTAAGAATGTAAACTGTAGCTGTTAGCCTGCTGTTCTGTAGGACAACCCTCAGGTGGCGGAGCCTCACTAAATCGAACTGGAATTGCACTCAAACTCAGTACATTTGGATATTTATGGATTGGTTCCAGTAAATGTTTTAACAGTTAAAACCCCTGGATACTGTTTATATCTAAATGAAGCACATGTGGCTTGTGTCTTACCAATGACAAGTGCAATTGCAGCAGTAAAACAATGTAAGTGAACATCTGTGTTTACATTGTTGGCTTCAGTTTCTCACATTTCATATCAGTGTGTTTATTAAGAATAGAAATAAGCATTGAGTTGAATTTGTCAAACTTATGAGTATAAAAATTCTGCTGAAGGTAAGTTAATTATTTATAGAAAAGGTAAGTGTTTGAGCTACTGTAGTTTCTTATGATGTACTGTATTGTTTCAACTATTAGCTAAAAAAAAAGGAAAATTACAATACATTGTATTATGTTATTGTTTTTTTCCTGGTAAATACGCAATAGGTTTTTGTCACAATTTGATTTAAAACTTTGAGTTTTTACAAACCTCATCTTTCCTCATTTGAACTCTCTGGTCTATCTTGGTCAGGATACCCTGGTGTGAAAGGTGGAAGAGGGGACCCAGGTTTCCCAGGACCTGCTGGAATGAAAGGAACCCCAGGACTTCCTGGCTTCCCTGGAACACCAGGACTAGTGGGACCTCCTGGTCGTCCAGGACCAGGAACTAGAGAGGGCAACCCAGGATTACCGGGAGTAAAGGGTATGGCTCGCTTCACTCACGGTTATGACCTACGACCCACAAGAATGCAGCATGATCACAATAAATTAGGAAATCTTCCTTCCGCATGAAAGCAATAACGGTGCTGCTACACTCGTAGGAATAGCCAAATAGGTTTTTCCTGCTGTTTTGCTCATTCCCAAGATGCTTTCCTACATCCGCACTAAAATCTGTATGCTTGCATGGAAACAATTTTCTTGGACTGTATCAAGATGCAGCTAGCACACAGTACCATGCTACAAATGGTCAGATCTGAGCTAGACGTTTCCTATGACCTTGTCACTATCGTGGTTGAACAATAGGAATAAGGCCAGCATGGCCAGACCCAGTCTTCTTTCAGATTCTTGATGATTAAGCCACTCTGGTGTGTGTGGCATACACCGTCACCATAATCATTAACCACCATCATTGTTCAAGTTTAATTTAATCTGCGGTACTCCAGGCACTTATGTATGTGTGTGTATGTATAGTTACATGTATATATCTATATGCCTCATATAT
>JBBPBX010011241.1:36277-48306 GCA_038048925.1 Garcialebias charrua | reverse complement strand
CCCCATCAAGGAATTCCAACTGATCAACCAAAGGAAACCAGCTGAATAAACATTTTGTCATCATTTCAGGACTCTTGGATTCCCATAGGCGTTGTCCTTGGCCATTCCCCGACCTCCCTCGAGAATGTTTACAGATCTCACCGGAGGGAACTGGTTGATTATTTCATCTTTATCAGAGCTCTTACAGTGCCCTCGAGAGCATCCTTGGACATCTCACCGCTCTCGTCGTCTCCCCTCCTTCTGCGGAATGTCTACATCACTATGTCCTTGTATGTGCGAGGTGTTTTTCAATATCAGGTCTTTCTTTTCGGCCAAGAAGAAATAGTTTTATAGGATTTTTTTGTCTCCAATTTCTACGTTTCCAGTTTCACCACTTGTTTGTCTGTCTAAACAGATCTCACTTGTATGAGGCTCAATGTGATTTATCTGTCTAAATAAAGGTTGAATTGAATTGAATATGGATGATCCTAAGTTATAATGCCTTTAAATGTAAATGATTAAAATCAAGATGGATTAATTACTGTAGTTTGTTGACTCAACCCTAAGACAATCTGCAATTTATTAAACTATGATCAAACTGCATAACACAGAAAACACAGAAAAAAATTAAACCAAATGAGAGGAAATGCAACCAACTACCTCAACACAACCAAACAACAGAAAAGAAAAGAAAATAAGATGGCGCTAACATGCATTGAAAGAAATCAATAATGTCTCCTGAGACAGTCTTCACATTACTGTATTTTGTTGGGGACATACGGTTACTTATAAAGGACAAAAAAACAAACTTTATCAATTTGCTTCCCAGTGTGTTGATTCTAGATAGAATGCAATTTTAGAAGCAAGCCTTCTAAGCAGGTTTAATATATTTAATGGGTTTCTGAAATCAATAGAGGTTAAAATGAATCAAGAGGGGTCAAAATGCAAATCCAACTCAATCAAAATTTAGATGCAAGTAGCACTCTGAAAGAATTCTTAGAGGTTAATATTTGACCATTCGTCTTGGTAGAATGTAAAAAATGTTAAATTTTCTTTTGTACAGATCTGACTTTTTAGTGCCTTAGCATTTATTTTCACAAGAGTGAAAGTTGTCATTTTGGAAGACATCTTTGGAAGAATAGTGTTTACGAAGCTTTATTTTATTCAAACAAAAACTGTCATAAAAATAATTCATAAACTTATTGATTTGCTGATGTGCATTGGAAACATGGTTCAGAAAAGGAACATCCAGCTGTTTGTTTTAAATGTCCAACTGATGTTCTGCAGTTCTCTGAAGGAATATGAAAATATTTTTCTTGTTATTTAATGCAATCATCACCAAATGAATCAAAGTGATTCTACTCGCTCTAACACCTACAGCTTTTGCACAGTTCTAAAGCTGGCATGCCTTGTCTTTTTACTGACAGGCGTTCAGAAACAATCAAACAACTAGATCCAACAATCAATTTGTTTTATGTTTAGACTCATACTGTCGGTCAGATTGTTGTAAATGCAAAACTACAGCAAACACAACCTTAAGTTTTATGGGTTTTTATGAATTAAGGCTGCTGTAACCTGAGAAGCCTAAATGTTCAGTCTGCTTATATGTAAGTGCATTTATCTGGAAAAAGGCATTATTAAATATATGATCAACAATATGTTGTTTGAGACTAAGATTTTAAAAGGGCAACTGCGATAACCTTTAATTATGTACTTCTATTTTATTTACATTCTTGCTGTTTTGCACTTTGCTCGATTTAAAAGCACTGATCCTGGCGGTTTAGATTCGAGTGTATCAGTGTAAAGTGAATGCTACTGGAGACTTCCAAATGGGCCCAGTAATGGACTCATTGATAGAGGCTAATTACAATAATGCTCCAGTTTTGATGTGATTGAGGGTTTCTGGTGTTAAAATGCCACACGCGGCACCTTTAAAAGGGTGAAATAAGCGGTAGAAAAGCAGGAAAATAAAGTTAGGTGAGGCAGCGACGGCGAGGAACGTCTTATAAAGATGCCACAAAAGTATCCGATTGTGGTTCGACTCTTTAGAGTCAGAGTCAGAGTCAGAGAGTCTTTATTGTCATTTGCACCGCATGTAGTACATGTGATGAAAACGAAATTATGTACACGGGGTCCCAGTTACATCCAACAACAACTACAAGAGAAACAACAAATGCAAGAGAAAAACAGTAATAACATTCTAGGATTAACTAAGAGAAGCATCAGCTAGTAATACTCTAAGCCCTAATGTAGTAGAAAAACATCGTTATAAACAGCAGCACGAACATGAGTCATTATGAGCAGATGGTCACAGGTGAAACGCAGCAACAAGAAACAGATCAGCATCAACATGATGTGATATTTTGCAGTGTTTATTCTTGTTATTTATTTATTCATGAGTCTGACAGCCTCAGGGTAGAAGCTGTTCCTCAGTCTAGTGGTTCTACATTTGATGCTCCTCAACCTCCGTCCTGAGGGGAGCGGGGCAAAGAGCGAGTGTGCTGGGTGAGTGAGATCCTTCATGATGCAGGTGGCTCTTTTCCTGCACCTGGAGGTGTAAACGTCCGCGATGGTGGGGAGTCTGACTCCAACAGACTTCTGTGCAGCCTTCACCACTCTCTGTAGAGCTTTCGAGAACAGAGAACGGGTTTGTTGTGTTCTAATGACGAGAGGAGAAGATTAGGAAGGAAAGAGGAGGCAGAAGGACAGATGATGGAGAGATAGGCTGACAGAAGTGGCTGCCGCAGTGAAAAACGAGAGCGGAAAGATGTATGGGTCTGGCGGAGGAGGGAGTCATTGAAGGAAGACTG
The DNA here is from genome assembly GCA_038048925.1 of Garcialebias charrua. Taxonomy (NCBI): domain Eukaryota; kingdom Metazoa; phylum Chordata; class Actinopteri; order Cyprinodontiformes; family Rivulidae; genus Garcialebias; species Garcialebias charrua. The sequence goes on along the minus strand of JBBPBX010011241.1, from coordinate 45,517 downwards.
GATGAGATAATGGAGAAAGAAACGAAAGAAGAAGAAAAAAGAGGGGGAGATGAAGGACTCACTTAAGATGGTAATGCCAAATGCACTAAAGGGAGGGTGATGGAAAATGGAAGGGTAGGAAATCGCTCATTGGGAATGGTTAATGTGAACTGGGCTCGAGAGAAATGACAACTTCTTGGGTAACAGGACAGAACAGAGCGACAGTCTGTGTGTACAGGCGGGAATGTGTACGGAGGAGAGAAGGGGGAGGGAGGGAGTTTGAAAAAGCGAGAGAAGCTGTAATATAGGCGAGCAAAGCTTTAATGGGGCGGAGAATAACGAAAATGGAAAAAAGAAGGGAGCGGAAGGCAGACTGCAAAAAAAACAGACATAGCGTATATGTTTTTGCAGCAGGACCTGTCTAAGTCGTGATGGTCGGAAAAGATAAATGCGAGCGTTTTTAGGGACTTTCTGTATTTGCACGCTCGGGCACTGCACAGAGTGTGAATGCACGGGCGTTCTGTGATAACTTACGAAACAGCAGCATACTGGCGTTGGAAGAGCCCAGACGGTTTGAGGCGAAGCAAGTGTAGTTGCCAAAATGTTTCTCTGTCACGTTGGTAAACAGAAGCAGTGAGCGCGTCTTCTCATTTTTGATCCTTAAGGTGTTGTCGTTCTCTACCGGCCTGGGTAGAGTGGGTGCAGAAGCGAAGGAAGGAAGCAGAAAAACGTGTAAGGAAACATCACACGTAAACACATAGCTGGTGTCATTTTTTTTTGTTGACAACTTTGCAGCACAGTCTCCTTTTAATCACAGACTAACCTTGTGCTAATACTGGAATTTCACAGTCTATAAATAAAAACATCCTAATGGGGCGTTTTATGCTGCTCTCTCTGGATCACGTTTTTATTTTAACGTCTCAACATTTTACTGTACCTGGTGCCAAATTACTCACCAGTATCTACATTCTCTGGGATTTTTTACAATATTGTAATTGAAACGCTTTTTATAATTCATTGTGACTGATCACTGATGTCTGATATTAGATTTTACAAGTATCATAAAAGCATTAAAAGGAGCTTCCAATTAAACTAAACCTTACAATTCCATTTTATACTCGGGCTGGTGGCCAAACTTTAGAACTGTTGATTGACATTGATTGAAATTCCCTGCACAGCCGAGCTGAAGGTAAAGAGTGAAATTACTGTCTGACATTGAACTGTTTTCTTTCCCCTTTTAACATCACAGTTATAATGAAGTCCTGCAACCTGTATATTAGAGAAACTCAAGGTTTCACCCAACAGAGAGGACGTGTAAAAAACACTCAACAATAAATACTGAACTGTGCAAAAGTTTCATAAAGCTATTTTGACATAAAAAAAAAGCAACTCTGCCAAGCTAAATCTGGGTAAATGAACAAGTTTAAAGTCCTTTCTCTTTCTTTTCTTTTTTTGGGAGGTTGCAGGAAATACCATATATCTCCAGTTTTAGCTTTTTTCCATTGGTTCCCTGTCAAATTCAGAATAGAATTCAAAATATTGTGCCTAACCTACAAAGCCCTCAACAGCCTAGCTCCATCATATATTACAGATCTTATTGTCCCATATTTTCCAAACAGAGCACTTTGCTCTCAAACTGTAGGTTTACTTGTGTCTGTTAAAAATTTCCAAGAGCAGAATGGGAGGAAGATATTTCAGTTATCAGGCTCCTCTCTGGTGGAACCAACATCCAGTTTCTGTCCGTGAGGCTGACACATTGTCCAGTTTAAAACTAGGCTTAAGACTTTACTTTTTCATAATAATAATCAAAGGTGGGCATATGAACGCTGGGGACCGCTAATGCGCTAATCCGCTTACAGCGGACCTAACGTTTTTGTCAGCGTAACAGCGGAGTGACTAACTTTTATAATTCATAAGCGGATTTGTGCTATTTTTATTTAAAATGCAGTACCGCTAATAACTAATTATCTATCAGTAAAAACGAATAAACTTATTTAGAAGCTCTTATGCTGGCTCCGTAGCTGCTTGTTTTGCCTTTTTCCCCTCCCTCACCGTCTTGACATCTTCCGGGTCAGAGGTGAACTCGGGGGCTAATTCTGTGGCTAGCTGGTTGTGCTGGGTTTCTTGGATAAATCCGCAGAGAACCCCGCTGTTTCAAGCCAAATTAACGCGGCCGGAGGATTTTATTGTGTGTTTTGTGTCGACCACTCGACGGTGAGTCGTTAGTTTTATGTATTTTAGTTACTTTTCATTAAATCTGTTGACTGCCTATAGAATCTTGACATCTTCCGGGTCAGAGGTGAACTGGACGCTAACTCTGTGGCTAGCTGGTTGTGCTGGGTTTCTTGGATAAATCCGCAGAGAACCCCGCTGTTTCAAGCCAAATTAACGCGGCCGGAGGATTTTATTGTGTGTTTTGTGTCGACCACTCGACGGTGAGTCGTTAGTTTTATGTATTTTAGTTACTTTTCATTAAATCTGTTGACTGCCTATAGAATCTTGACATCTTCCGGGTCAGAGGTGAACTGGACGCTAACTCTGTGGCTAGCTGGTTGTGCTGGGTTGGATAAATCCGCAGAGAACCCCGCTGTTTCAAGCCAAATTAACGCGGCCGGAGGATTTTATTGTGTGTTTTGTGTCCACCACTCGACGGTGAGTCGTTAGTTTTATGTATTTGGGTTACTTTTATGTATAAATGCGGTGGCGACACACCCGTGTATTTGAGATTTAAAAGTGGTCTTAGGGATTAAAAGATCATTCTCTTTTTTGTTAATTTCGTGGCCGAATAGAATATATGTACGTAAAGTATTAAATAAATCCTTTGATTTTTGTAATTTCATCCTTTTAGGATCATTTTAGTTACTTTTCAGTTGGCAGTGTAGTGCAAATATTGCATAACGCTGCCGGCTACCAATTGTCGAATATAAATAGCGGATTAGATTAGCTTCCCCTAATTTTCATAAGACATTTGTGCTTTTGAAATTGTGGACCTAAAAAAATTAATAAGCGTTTTAGAAATTGTGGAACTAATTTTTTGATTAGCGTTGCCCACCACTGAAATATAATAATAATAATAATAATAATAATAATAATAATAATAATAATAATAATAATAATAATAATAATAATCATTTTATTTAAAAGCGCCTTTCAGGACACCCAAGGACACTTAACAAACCAATACAGTGTAATACAGATCAAACATTATCAGCGACAAATTGAAATATAAAATACATAAAGATTATAAAATGCAAAATAATAAAAATACATTTAGTAAAGTTAATGATAAGCTAGTCTAAAGAGATGTGTTTTCAGGGCTGTCTTGAACAGAGAAAGGGAGGTGGTGTTTCGAAGGTCTGGCGGTAGAGCGTTCCAGAGGTGAGGGGCAGAGCAGGTGAAGGCCCTGCTCCCCATGGTGGAGAGGCGGGCAGAGGGTACATGGAGGTGTAGCGAAGAGGAGGATCTGAGAGCGTGATGGGATGGAGATTTGTAGGAGATTTGTAGGAGGACTATAAGTCCTATAGTTAGGATAGTAGTATCGGTATACAGTAGTTAGGAGCTTGTTATGCTGTCATAGACTTAACTACAGGTTGGTCAAATTGACCTCATTTCTTAAAATTAATTGTTAAAATTGAATAGTTTTCATTTGATATTATTTTTATCTTAACATGATTCTTGACCTGCCATTGTGTATCCGTAACAACCATCAGGGTGCTAACGATCCATCGTTAGGCTGATGGTCCTCCTTGATCAGCAGCAAACTGGTTGATCCACTGAGGGTGCTATTTATAAGACTGAGCTGAATACAGCACCTCAGACTGAGGAAGTTTTTTGGACAAAAGACGAAACGTTTCTATTTTTTTGTTTTTTGAATGTCCAGAGGACCAGACTTAGCTTTTTTAGACATTCACATAATGATTTTGAAGTTGCAGGGTTTTTTTAATAATTTTTAACAATACAATTTAAATGAAAACTTGGTATTCAATTCACTTCAATTCAGTTTATTTATACAGAGCCAAGTCACAACAGAAGTCATCTCAGGGCACTAAACAGAAACATTCATATACTTAAAAATTAAATTACATGTAACAACATTATTTATCTGGGGGGAAGACTGCTTTGTTTAACTTCATCGCAGATTCTCATCTTGAGCAAGCATGAAGGAAACAGTGGAAAGGAAAAAATGAGGGAACCAGGATCAGGACAAGTGGCCATCTGCTTCGACCAGCTGGGTTTGAGAGTAAGAGGAAGAAGGAACAGATACACAATGGCAGGTCAAGAATTACATGTTAAGATAGAATTAATATCAATAATGGATCAATGGGGAGTGATGATGCATAGGTTAGAGAAGGTGGGCCTGTGATCGGAAGATCACCGTCCAAGCCCCAGTACTGACAACATCAAAATGTGGGTGGAAAAGGTGAAACACCCACACCTGCCTCCACCCCCATTCGCCCGACTCTGGGCCCCTGAACAAGGCCCTTAACCCCCACCATCTGCTCCCTAAACAGGTCTCTCTTGAAAATGAGTTCCCGTGGCTCAATGAGACTACATGTATAAATAAAGGGTAAATGAAAAAAAAAAAAACATGAAAAAAAAAACATGAAAAAAAACTAAAACTCTTCATCTATAACAATTGATTTTAAGAATTGTGGTCAATTTGCCACCCCGGTGAACGAGAGGGTAGCCTCCCTTCGCCTACGTGTGGGGGGACGGGCTCTGACTGTTGTTTGTGCCTATGCGCCAAACGGCACGCAGATTACCCACCCTTTTTGGAGTCCTTGGAGGGGGTATTGGAGAGTGCGCCTCCTGGGGACTCCCTTGTTCTACTGGGGGACTTCAACGCTCACGTGGGCAATGACAGTGAGACCTGGAGGGGTGTGGTTGGGAGGAACGGCCCCCCTGATCTGAACCCAAGTGGTGTTCTGTTATTGGACTTCTGTGCTCGTCATGGATTGTCCATAACGAACACCATGTTCAGGCATAAGGGTGTCCATATGTGCTCTTGGCACCAGGACACCCTAGGTCGCAGTTCGATGATCGACTTTGTTGTCATCTCATCTGATNAGGGGTCGGGTGCAATGTGGATGGGTGGTGGCCGAGGGCGGGGACCCTGGCGGTCTGATCCTCGGCTACAGAAGCTGGCCATTGGGACATGGAATGTCACCTCTCTGGTGGGGAAGGAGCCTGAGCTAGTGTGTGAGGTTGAGAGGTTCCGGCTAGAAATAGTCGGACTCACCTCAACGCATGGCTCTGGCTCTGGAACCAGTTTCCTTGAGAGGGGTTGGACACTCTTCCACTCTGGAGTTGCCCCTGGTGAGAGGCGCCGAGCAGGAGTGGGCATACTTGTTGCCCCCCATCTTGGTGCCTGTACGTTGGGGTTCACCCCGGTGAACGAGAGGGTAGCCTCCCTTCGCCTACGTGTGGGGGGACGGGCTCTGACTGTTGTTTGTGCCTATGCGCCAAACGGTAGCGCAGATTACCCACCCTTTTTGGAGTCCTTGGAGGGGGTATTGGAGAGTGCACCTCCTGGGGACTCCCTTGTTCTACTGGGGGACTTCAACGCTCACGTGGGCAATGACAGTGAGACCTGGAGGGGTGTGGTTGGGAGGAACGGCCCCCCTGATCTGAACCCGAGTGGTGTTCTGTTATTGGACTTCTGTGCTCGTCATGGATTGTCCATAACGAACACCATGTTCGGGCATAAGGGTGTACATATGTGCTCTTGGCACCAGGACACCCTAGGTCGTAGTTCGATGATCGACTTTGTTGTCGTCTCATCTGATCTGCGGCCGCATGTCCTGGACACTCGGGTGAAGAGAGGGGCGGAGCTGTCCACTGACAACTACCTGGTGGTGAGTTGGCTCCGATGGTGGGGGAGGATGCCGGTCAGACCTGGCAGACCCAAACGTATTGTGAGGGTCTGCTGGGAATGTCTGGCAGAGTCTCCCGTAAGACGGAGCTTTAACTCCCACCTCCGGGAGAGCTTTGAACACGTTCCGAGGGAGGCGGGGGACATTGAGTCCGAGTGGGCCATGTTCCGTGCCTCTATTGTCGAGGCAGCTTATCAGAGTTGTGGCCGCAAGGTTGTTGGTGCCTGTCGTGGTGGCAACCCTCGAACCCGGTGGTGGACACCGGTGGTGAGGGATGCTGTCAGGCTGAAGAAGGAGTCCTATTGGGCCTTTTTGGCCTGTGGGACCCCGGAAGCAGCAGATAGGTACCGACAGTCCAAGCGGCATGCGGCTCGGGTGGTTGCTGAGGCAAAAACTCGGGCGTGGGAGGAGTTCGGAGAGGCCATGGAGAATGACTTCCGTACGGCTTCGAGGCGATTCTGGTCCACCATCCGGCGTCTCAGGGGGGGAAAGCGGTACGCGACCAACACCATTTATGGTGGGGATGGCGTGCTGTTGACCTCAACTCGGGATGTTGTGAGTCGGTGGGCGGAGTACTTCGAAGACCTCCTCAATCCTACTGGCACGTCTTCCACTGAGGAAGCGGAGCCTGGGGACTTTGGGTCGGGCTCTCCAATCTCTGGAGCTGAGGTCACCGAGGTGGTTAAAAAGCTCCGCGGTGGCAGGGCTCCAGGGGTGGATGAGATTCGCCCTGAGTTCCTTAGGGCTCTGGATGTTGTGGGGTTGTGTTGGCTTACGCGACTCTGCAATATCGCGTGGACATCGGGGGCAGTTCCCTTGGATTGGCAGACTGGGGTGGTGGTTCCCCTATTCAAAAAGGGGGACCGTAGGGTGTGTTCCAACTATAGGGGGATCACACTCTTAAGCCTCCCTGGTAAGGTCTATTCAGGGGTTCTGGAGAGGAGGGTCCGTCGGATAGTCGAACCTCGGATTCAGGAGGAGCAGTGTGGTTTTCGTGCTGGTCGTGGAACACTGGACCAGCTCTACACCCTCAACAGGGTCCTGGAGGGCGCGTGGGAGTTTGCCCAACCAGTTTACATGTGCTTTGTGGACTTGGAAAAGGCATTCGACCGCGTCCCTCGGGGGGTTCTGTGGGGGGTACTCCGGGAGTATGGGGTACCAGGCCCATTGATATGGGCTGTTAGGTCCCTGTACGACCGGTGTCAGAGCTTGGTCCGCATTGCCGGCAGTAAGTCAGGCTCGTTTCCAGTGAGAGTTGGACTCCGCCAAGGTTGCCCTTTGTCACCGATTCTGTTCATAACTTTTATGGACAGAATTTCTAGGCGCAGCCAAGGTGTTGAGAGGATCCGTTTTGGTGGCCTTAGAATCGCTTCTCTGTTTTTTGCAGATGATATGGTCCTATTGGCTTCATCAGATCGTGATCTACAGCTTTCGCTGGAGCGGTTTGCAGCCGAGTGTGATGCGGCCGGGATGAGGATCAGTTCCTCCAAATCCGAGGCCATGGTCTTGAGCCGGAAAAGGGTAGCATGCCCTCTCCGGGTCGGGGATGAGGTCCTGCCCCAAGTGGAGGAGTTTAAGTATCTCGGGGTCTTGTTCACGAATGAGGGAAAACTGGAGCGTGAGATCGATAGGCGGATAGGTGCAGCGTCCGCAGTGAAGCGGGCGCTGTACCGGTCTGTCGTGGTGAAGAGAGAGCTGAGTCGAAAGGCAAAGCTCTCAATTTACCGATCGATCTACGTTCCCACCCTCATCTATGGTCATGAGCTTTGGGTTGTGACCGAAAGAACGAGATCTCGGATACAAGCGGCTGAAATGAGTTTTCTCCGCAGGGTGTCTGGACTCTCCCTTAGAGATAGGGTGAGAAGCTCAGTCATCCGGGAGGGACTCGGAGTAGAGCCGCTGCTTCTCCACATCGAGAGGAGCCAGTTGAGGTGGCTCGGGCATCTGGTTAGGATGCCTCCTGGACGCCTCCCTGGGGAGGTGTTCCGGGCATGTCCCACCGGGAGGAGGCCCAGAGGAAGACCCAGGACACGCTGGAGGGACTATGTTTCTCGGCTGGCCTGGGAACGCCTTGGGATTCCCCCAGAGGAGCTGCTCCATGTGGCTTGGAGAGGGAAGTCTGGGCCTCCCTACTTAGGCTGCTACCCCCGCGACCCGACCTCGGATAAGCGGACGAAAATGGATGGATGGATGGATGAATACATGTACAGTACTGTACAGTCACCAAGCACTTAGCCTATCCTAACACAGTTTTTAAAGATGAAGGAGAGAGTTGAATTGTCTCTCTCCTCCCTGCAGGCTCCATTCCCATAAAGGGAGCTAGCTCCCTTCATGTGAAAGGGAGACAATTCAACTCATTCCTTCATCTTTAAAAACTGTGTTAGGATAGGCTAAGTGCTTGGTGACTGTACAGTACTGTACATGTATTCATTTATTTAAAAGAAAAAATGTGATCCTACTTACGAATTTTCGACTTACGAATGGCCCGTAGGTACGGAACTAGCTCGTAAGTCGGGGACTACCTGTATATATAAATAAATATATATATATAATAAATAATAAATAAATAAATAAATAATAATATTTAAATAAATATAAATAATAACAAAAATAACAAAAGTATTTGGAGTTGTGTTCCAGACATCACGACAGAAAATCAATACTTTTAAACAGTACCCTACTTGTTCATCCAGTTGTGCTTGCTCGGGATTGGAGACTGCACCAATTCACAACTTTATTGTGAACTGGTGCTATATAAATAAACTGAACTGAATTTAATTGTGATAATATTGCTGACTCACACGGTGCTGTGATTCATGAATTAAGCTATTGTTTATTACTTTATAATATATTGTCTTTAGTCATGAATATAAGATGAAAAGTAAAAACAAGATACTTTTGTAACATCTAACAGCAGGCAAATAGAGATAGAGAGATCTGAGTTACGGACTGTCTTTAAAACAGAAGAGAAGAGGTGGAGCAGGAGGTGGAAAGATGCTATAAGCTGATTTATGACAAACGCTAATAAACTGGGCACCCCCCTCCCTTGCCTGCCTTTTTAATATGCGAATATGCAGAGCATCCCACTCCTGACAGCCCCTCATCAATAAAAGCATGGCTTGAAGCACAGGTACCCATGGCTTATCTGTATGAAAATACATGATGATAGTTTTACACAGAACAGAACCATCTTGACGATTGGAGCTCATATGCCAAAGCAGTGCTTATACCGAGAAGGAATTAGCAGAGAGTTTACCTGTACCTTATTCCTGGGATTCTGTTTAACCTCCAGGGAACATAGGTGGACCCCATCTAACAACAGAATACATCCCTAAACGTGACAATGAAGACATAAAACTGTGTGTATATATATATATATATATATATA
>JBBPBX010011241.1:21396-36044 GCA_038048925.1 Garcialebias charrua | reverse complement strand
GCGTATGTACAATTTGAGGAATAATTTCCCCCCATGGGAAATTTAGTTGTTTTAAAACTTTAGACAGTTGAAAGTTAGATTTGTGTTCCCTTTTAAATTATGTCACTGAAGATTTCAGGTGCATTCCCACAAGCCATAATCTGAAAACTCACATTTGCTGCATACACTTTTCATCCACTTGCTCCTAACAGAATCTATCTTGGAAAAAAAAGGAAAAACAAGAAGGCTCTAGACCTGGAATGTCCACCCCCTAGAGGATCTGCTAATACCCACTCTTAGTCCATGTATTTTACATGAACAATCCTCAAAGGGAACAAAGAATAGAAATCTTACACTATTTAAATACAGGATTTGGGACATCAAAGCATGGCTGATATTGGAATAACAGAAATAATTAGGAATATGGAAGTTGCAGAAATAGCCACATTTCCATAAAATGATAATTAGTCCCAGGGCTAGCTGGGTCAGTAGAAAGCATGTTTGTTGAAGCGTTGTGTTAGATGTAGGCCTGCAGCTGGCGTGCAAGGTACAAAGTAATTACAGGAGCACAGGATACTACAGCAACAAAAATGATGATTGAAACCCATCTTTCAGTGTGTATTTTTTTCCTATACAAAGTTAAAAACGTGAAATATGTTTCAATTTAAATAATATGTTGACACTGAATGAGAAGTACCGGGTAGTATACCCAAGAAACACAGCCCTCAATTAAAGTAGGGTAACACACTTTCAGTATAGGTGGTTTTTGGTTACTCAAGTGGAAATTATGATCAAGATATTTCAACCAGCACAATAACAAAGATTGCAAGACATTCCTTTGATGACACTTAGTAACTACAAAGGCTTATAAACCATGCATATCAAGAGATTAGTGTGAATCATCTGCAACCTGAAAAAAACTGAAACCTCAATTAGCCTGAATTGTGAATTGAATGAGATCGGGCCAGGTCTGCTGTGGTCTCTCTGTGTGTAGTCATTTGGTTTGTCTTGTTCCATTTCCACTTATAGGTAAACAGGGAGGGAGTAAAATCATTTTATTTTCTCCTGCTGAGAGGGATGTTAAGAGGGGCCAGAGAGTCTGTCTCTTTATCTAATAACCCTGCCACGAGCTTGCCAGCACAGAAGAATCCTGGCAATGAGCAGGGAGGGAGTCACAGAGCCATTTAGAATCTGAGCTTGGCTCAGTAAGTGAAATCCACACTGAACTTCAAAGACTGATGCTGGTTGCTGCAAGTCTGACTCCACTTTCTCAGTGAGAACAGGTCTTGTGCATCTGGGAGCATCTCCATGTCAAATTAAATGTAATGCTAAGCAGACTTTAAATCTTAGTTTATACTTTTAAGGAATCAAGGAATCAAGGAATCAAGGAGTTTTATTAACATTGCATCAATTTTCACCGATTACAACGTAAATATGTAGTTGCAGGCATCCAGAGAGAAATGAGTGCAAAAGCTGCAGCAAAACAAAGCACATTACATGTTTTATCAACACACGATATGTTTTATCAACACACGACATGTTTATTCAACACATTGATATACTCTTAGCGCGGCCAGGCCCAATCTGTCTCCAGATGAAGGTCAAAAGCAGGAAAAACAGGCAGAAACACTGGGATTCACAGCATTGATATTAAAAAAAGATGAATCACATTTTGTCTTCAAGACACCGCGTGATTCAGTAAAAACCATATCAGAGCACATTTAGGTACAATAACAAAGGAAATACGGCAGGCAGGGAGATTGGGTCCATGATTAATTTCAGACAAACACAAAGTTCAGCAGGTGTGCAGCTGGGTGTTATCCGAAGCCTCACAGAAATCTCTGGGGAGGGGGAGGGGAGGGGGGGGCTCTTCAACTTCTCACTCTAGGAGAATGGATTCCCACAGCCCGCTTCAAGGACATGTGCAGAAGCCAGATAATGTTTTTGTTTGTTATCCAAATAGACCACAGTGTTCTTTTCCACTGCCGCCTTCAAGTCTGTGGGTGCTGTTTCATGGCCGAAAGAAATCCAAATATGTGGTTCTGCTCTGCCCCGCTTTCATGAGCTTCCACCTGTCCCTTGATCGATCCTGGGTGGCTGCAAACAAGTCCCAAAACGGACAGCAGGTGCACGGTGGTCCACCACTGCACCAATCGTGCGATTGAGCTCATACAGCAGCTGGGATGAGGAGCCCACGACCCGGTTCAGAGAATTTTGCTGATCAGGCAGTCCCGACAGCGCTCTGATAGCCGCCGAAGCCTCCCTCAGCTTCCGATAACAAACAACTCCGGTTACGCCAAAAAACAGAGCAGTTGCTACCAATAATCCAATAATCCACAAATCCTCCACGTCTTCGACACTCAGAACGGACAGACACATGGGCTGCCACTGACCCCACGAGTCCAGCACGTATCCAGCCGCGTGTGTGTCGGAGGGACAGACAGCTTCTCCTGACACGGTCCGCTTCGTGGAAAAAATCTTATCCATTGAAGAAACAGCCCAATTGATTAATTCCATATTGGTTCGAGTGAGCGCTGAAGGGTCGCAGACGAGACGAAAAGCAAGCAGGGAGTAGGAAAAACTTAGGGAGGGAAGAGCAGAAAGATATGCGACCTGCCTTGCCGAGTGCCGTCTTTTACATATTATAAGCAGACAATATGTATTTTAAGTCTTATTCACGTGCACACATTCAAATCTCTCCCTAGGGACTCATCCAAATACCAAACAACATCTAAAATATATTTATTGAAGAAAACGTAAACAGTGGATTATTTTCTTCTTAGTTTTTAATGTAGCCTATTGATTACTTCTACAATATCTTGATCTTTGTTCTTCTTCTTCTTCTTCTTCTTTTTCTTCTTCTTCTTCTTCTTCTTCTTCTTCTTCTTCTTCTTCTTCTTCTTCTTCTTCTTCTTCTTCTTCTTCTTATTATTATTATTATTATTATTATTATTATTATTATTATTATTATTATTATTATTATTATTATTATTATTATGGAATAATAAAGTATTTTTGAATTGAGATGAATTCATTTAATTCCCAGACATCACCTTGCCTGCAGTGTGGCATTAAAGCTTCATGCCTTGTCTGATTTCCTTCCATGTTCCTTGAGTTTCATTTTGTTTACTTTTTTAATTTTAATTTTGTCACATCAGCTTCCATCCATCCATCCATCTTCTTCCGCTTATCCGGGGTCGGGTCGCGGGGGTAGCAGCCTAAGTAGGGAGGCCCAGACTTCCCTCTCCCCAGCCACTTGGAGCAGCTCCTCCGGGGGAATCCCAAGGCGTTCCCAGGCCAGCCGAGAAACATAGTCCCTCCAGCGCGTCCTGGGTCTTCCTCTGGGTCTCCTCCCGGTGGGACGTGCCCGGAACACCTCACCAGGGAGGCGTCCAGGAGGCATCCTAACCAGATGCCCGAGCCACCTCAACTGGCTCCTCTCGATGTGGAGAAGCAGCGGCTCTACTCCGAGTCCCTCCCGGATGACTGAGCTTCTCACCCTATCTCTAAGGGAGAGTCCAGCCACCCTGCGGAGAAAACTCATTTCAGCCGCTTGTATCCGAGATCTTGTTCTTTCGGTCATAACCCAAAGCTCATGACCATAGATGAGGGTGGGAACGTAGATCGATCGGTAAATTGAGAGCTTTGCCTTTTGACTCAGCTCTCTCTTCACCACGACAGACCGGTACAGCGCCCGCTTCACTGCGGACGCTGCACCTATCCGCCTATCGATCTCACGCTCCAGTTTTCCCTCATTCGTGAACAAGATCCCGAGATACTTAAACTCCTCCACTTGGGGCAGGACCTCCTCCCCGACCCGGAGAGGGCATGCTACCCTTTTCCGGCTCAAGACCATGGCCTCGGATTTGGAGGAACTGATCCTCATCCCGGCCGCATCACACTCGGCTGCAAACCGCTCCAGTGAAAGTTGTAAATCACGAACTGATGAAGCCAGTAGGACCACATCATCTGCAAAAAACAGAGAAGCGATTCTAAGGTCACCAAAACGGATCCTCTCAACACCTTGGCTGCGCCTAGAAATTCTGTCCATAAAAGTTATGAACAGAATCGGTGACAAAGGGCAACCTTGGCGGAGTCCAACTCTCACCGGAAACGAGCCTGACTTACTGCCGGCAATGCGGACCAAGCTCTGACACCGGTCGTACAGGGACCTAACAGCCCTTATCAAAGGGCCTGGTACCCCATACTCCCGGAGTACCCCCCACAGAACCCCCCGAGGGACGCGGTCGAATGCCTTCTCCAAGTCCACAAAGCACATGTAAACTGGTTGGGCAAACTCCCACGCACCCTCCAGGACCCTGCTGAGGGTGTAGAGCTGGTCCAGTGTTCCACGACCAGGACGAAAACCACACTGCTCCTCCTGAATCCGAGGTTCGACTATCCGACGGACCCTCCTCTCCAGAACCCCTGAATAGACCTTACCAGGGAGGCTTAAGAGTGTGATCCCCCTATAGTTGGAACACACCCTACGGTCCCCCTTTTTAAATAGGGGAACCACCACCCCAGTCTGCCAATCCAAGGGAACTGCCCCCGATGTCCACGCGATATTGCAGAGTCGCGTAAGCCAACACAACCCTACAACATCCAGAGCCCTAAGGAACTCCGGGCGAATCTCATCCACCCCCGGAGCCTTGCCACCGCGGAGCTTTTTAACCACCTCGGCGACCTCAGCACCAGAGATCGGAGAACCCGACCCAAAGTCCCCAGGCTCTGCTTCCTCAGTGGAAGACGTGCCAGTAGGATTGAGGAGGTCTTCGAAGTATTCCGCCCACCGACTCACAACATCCCGAGTTGAGGTCAGTAGCACGCCACCTCCACCATAAATGGTGTTGGTCTCGTACCTCTTTCCCCCCCTGAGACGCCGGATGGTGGACCAGAATCGCCTCGAAGCCGTACGGAAGTCATTCTCCATGGCCTCTCCGAACTCCTCCCACGCCCGAGTTTTTGCCTCAGCAACCACCCGAGCCGCATGCCGCTTGGACTGCCGGTACCTATCAGCTGCTTCCGGGGTCCCACAAGCCAAAAAGGCCCAATAGGACTCCTTCTTCAGCCTGACAGCATCCCTCACTGCCGGTGTCCACCACCGGGTTCGAGGGTTGCCACCACGACAGGCACCAACAACCTTGCGGCCACAGCTCCGATAAGCTGCCTCGACAATAGAGGCGCGGAACACGGCCCACTCGGACTCCATGTCCCCCGCCTCCCTTGGAACGTGTTCAAAGCTCTCCCGGAGGTGGGAGTTAAAGCTCCGTCTTACGGGAGACTCTGCCAGACGTTCCCAGCAGACCCTCACAATACGTTTGGGTCTGCCAGGTCTGACCGGCATCCTCCCCCACCATCGGAGCCAACTCACCACCAGGTAGTGGTCAGTTGACAGCTCCGCCCCTCCGCACATCAGCTTAATTTTTATTATTAAATTCTTAGATTTTCATTCAAGCCACGAATGTCAGTCTGTATACTGTACTTCTTTTTATGTTTTTTCTCTATATTAGTGACATTAATTAAACATCACAGCAAATTATGTTCTAGTAAACATACACAAAAACAATAATGGTTATAGGAAATGTATTCAATTGTAAACCTTTTTTGTAAAAAATAAAAGTAAAAAGTAAAAACAGGTGTGGATTGCCCACAATGTGTCCAACAATTACCTTAAAATTAAAATAAAAATCACAAAAACATATAACTCACATAGATTATGTTTAAATAACTAAACTACAATAAAAAGAAAATTAAATTATATGTTGGTTAGTGTTCTTGTAGCTCTGAGGATGCAGCATGGGAGACAGTGTCCCCTGGTGTTAATGTCTTTTCTGTCTTCAGCATATCAACAGTAGGCTATTTGAACAAAACTGTAAAAAATAATAATAATAAAAAAAAAATCAAATAATAATCATACCAGTGATTGTAAGTCAGTCAGATAAAGGTTTTATAGGAACTATTGTTAAAAAGTTGTTATTGCTGGCACAGCTGTGGCTGAGTGGCTAGAGCAGTTGTCCTCCATTGCAAGAGTTGGGGGTTTGGTTCCACCAGCAGTCACATGTTGCAGTGTCCATGGGCAAGGCACAGAACCCCTCATTCCCTCCAATGTGTGTCCCATTGGTGTATGAATGTGATAAAGCACTGATTATTATTTGTATGGATAGTAGAGTGCTGTATGAATGGGTAAATGAGCCCACAGATTGTAATGTAAAGAGCTTTGAGTAACTTGATCAGACAAAAAGGTGCTATATTGTAAAAGTGAAGTCCATTTATTTACCATTTATTATAGGAAAGTGTTTTTTTTAACTAAACCATTAAAACATGTTCTTAAAAAAAAAGGTTAGGTCTTATTTGTGCATGTTTTGCCATCTAACACTAAAAATAAAAATTACACTTTAAATAAAATTCTCATGGGCACCAGTGAGACCCATGACCCAAAATGGAAGAAGTGAGTAAAAGATAATTGTTGGATGAATGGATAAAATACTAACACATTTTATAAGTTTTCTGTGCCATTTTTTTTTAATTCTTTCATTCTATTCTTACATTTTTGTAGAGCACACTTGTTGAACAGCAATTTGATCTGATCTGCAGCAGCCATCTGGGCATTTGGACCCTTTGTGGATGAAAATACACACCAAACCCAGGACGTAACAATGCTGACTTTGCACAACCTTTGTTGCAGGATGGGTGCACATGACATCACATCGTTCCCTGGGGTTATTTGGGATCTAGGGCAGACTCAAAGTATTTGTGTGTCCACAGCCAAAGTAGCCTATGCACGTGCCCTGGATCATCCTGTCATGTCACCACCATTGTCCACCAGGCTGGACATTCTGACCTTCTCACAGAATGAGGAAGTGTGGAAAAGACTTCCTTTACTTGTAGATAGAGACTTGAAAGTAACCAAAGTTATATGAGTAAATATCTTGATGCATGCTCAATAATCCAAGTAGAAAAATCTAAAATAGTTCAGTCTGGTCCTCTGGACATTCAAAAAACAAAACAAAACAATTGTGGAAACACCCTGATGTATGCTCAATAATCCAGGTAGAAAATTCTAAAAAAGCTAAGTCTGGTCCTCTGGACATTCAAAAAACAAAACAAAACAAAGCAAAAAAAAAAATAAAATAAAATTGTAGAAACGTTTCGTCTTTCGTCCGAAAGGCTTCCTCAGTCTGAGGTGCTGTGTTCAGCTCAGTCTTATAAATAGCGTTAAATAAATAGAAACGTAAAAGCGTAAATAAATAGAAACGTTTCGTCTTTTGCCCTCAGACTGAAGAAGTATTTCAGACGAAAGACGAAACGTTTCTACAATTTTTTTTGTTTTGTTTTTTGAATGTCCAGAGGACCAGACTTAACTTTTTTTTAGATTATAAGAGTAGACTGCATAATAATTTCTAATATTTCATTAAGTGTACTTACAGTACTTGATCTTATTTTAAATGTGTGAGACAGTGTTTAAAATCTGAACATCAAACAATTTATCTAATTGTTTCACGTTTCTGAGCATGGACTATTGAGAAACATCAAAATGTTTCTGATTAATCAATGAAATCAAGCCCTTTAATGTACTGTAAAATTATGGTTTAAAATCTATTATACCTAAATTATGAGAAGTGATTTATTGTCCACGTACTCAGCTAGGCTTTGTTGTTCTTTTATGTCTGCCTCGCTTCTCTGTTAATTGTTTTTGTTTAAACTTCAATATTACTAATTTTAGACGTTGGTTCAAAACAGTGACTTCATTTTATGATGCACAGCAAACATAACACAATGTAACCAGTGGTGAGCAGAAATACATTCAGTCAAAACACAACATCTGGCATGGTTTTGTTATAATTCAACCTACAGCTTCCCCAGCACAACAAAGACATATGCTTACAGTGAGAGAGAAAAGACACTGTCACATGCTGTCAGACATATTTGCGACACTCTCCCGACACCAATCATTTCCATGTGAATGGCCTATCAGTGTCCCATTTTCCTCAATCTGTTATTTCCATAATCCAGTGGGTGCCATCGCCTTGGATTAATAGATGAGCCCGAGTGTGCAAGATGGCAGAGCTTTGTAACCCCTAAGTGAACAGTGTGTGGTCTGATGAATGACATTTGGGCGGCAACCATGTCACTTCTTCCATTAGCAAATCCTGTCCCAGCTCTACTGTATTGAACCATGGCTTTCAGCTATTAACCTGATGCATGACACAGTCAATTCTAGTTCCGCTTTAATAAGTGAATACTTATCTTAGCCTTTTTTAAGAAAGAAAAAGTTTAAGGGATAAAAATGATAATGCTAGAGCTGTTCATACACGAATGTGCAGATGCATTGGTGTATATCTTCACTATTGTATGTTTTATTGTAGTTTACTTCTTCCTTTTTCATATCAGACATAGCCATTTGGCTAGCTAGATGTATTCATCACTTGGTGGTGTATGTTAGAAATTCATGGTTACAAATTGGTATCCAACCTATCTTGACAAGATGCTAACCAAGCATGCATCTCAAGGTTTTAAACAATCTCATTGCATTGCATATGAGCAAATTGCATCCGGTCTCAAATAATTCAGTCACTACTTACTCTGTGCTTTTTGTACTTTGAGCAGAAGTTTAAAAATAATAATCATCCATTGCCAACTCATGATGTAAACCTGCACACAAACACTAATTTGAACAAAAATGCACTTAATGTGCTTTTTATATCTTCACAAAACCAGACAAATATTCACACATGGTTAATTTTATCATCATCATCATCATTGTCATTTATCATCATTCAGGTATTGAGTTGAATTCATGAGTTAAACTGTAATGTGTTTTTGAACAATGTAAGTAAATACAAATCTAAACTTTTTTGTCTTAACTGGACAGATTATTTCAAAACAAACTTTTCTTTTTAAATATTTTTTTTTCCTTATGCTCACTTGACAATTGCAAGAATGTGAAAATATGTATGTATGCCTTTAAGAAAAGCATGCATGACCAAAAGGAGTTGAGTGCCCCATGACAGGCTATTACTCATAAGGGTTTAGCCACTCAACTTCTATCACTGTAGTAATCCATACTGCAAACAACTACTTTACACATTTCTATACCTGCATTACACAAATACACATTAATGTGTACACATCACACTAACAGTGATCACTCTCACTGACATGGCATGTGACGTACAACAAGGTCAATCAAAGCTGACAGGTAAAATATAGGTGAGTGAATGTTTGAGTTGATCAATGGTGATAAAATGCACTGTAAGAACATTTGCAGTTCTGTGGCCTTTCATCAAACACGTCTTCAACTGGAAAACATACTGAGTTCAGCTCAACTTCACAAATCCCAGGTATGGTATTCACATTTGATTTATTTTTGTTGTGGGTGTACACTAGTCATATCAACATATAAAGGTGGAATTATTTTAAGTAACCTTTCACAAAACAAGAAAACAAAAAGAGAACATCTTGGGATGTTGTGGAGCTTTTGAGTTGCTTGAAAGCTAATACCCAATAATTTCTTCCTTTTTTGATTTTATTTTTTGCAGCCACAGGGGGCTAGTTTGGAGTTAATTGCAGTGAATACAATATTTTAATTAAAATGAACATCATGACAATCTGACTGGATTGGGGTTTTTTATTGCTATTTTTTCTTCTCAACCCATCTCATTTTCTCTCCCCTGCAGGACATCTTGAAAGAGTCCCGTTGTTTTATTTTAATTGGGACAGTGATGTAATATGCCTACTCCACGCTGATCTCTTCAATTTAGATCCTGCCATGTGCACGAAGTGTGTGAGTGTATTATTTTAGTTTGCATAACAATATGCACAATGATAAAATGGTTTGGATTGTTTCAAATCTTTAAAAAGAACGGGGGTGGGGGGTGATAAATTGAACAGTGCATACAATATACTAGAATACATAAATAAAGGGGATGAAAACATATATATTAGGCTAAAGTTTTGTTTAAGAAGAAGACAAAGTAAAAGCAAACACTAAAATACCTGCATACAACCTTAATTGTCCTGATTATTACACACAGTATTCAACAAAAGAAGATCCACAAAAGATTTCCTGCAGTAAGATTGATTTACTGCTTTAATAAAGCTAAAGTGACAAACACATACTTATCAATAAAGTGACGTAGAACACATGGCGTTAAAGTCAAAGCTTTTCAGTTAAAGAGAGAAGAAAAAAAGTGAAAATAAAACAATACAATCAATTTATAATGTAAGTATCTCACTTCTGTTTTCTGTTACTGCAGTCAGGCAGTCTCACACCAGTAACTTCTGAAAACCTTGTGAACAGCCACAAATCATTTATATGCAAACTTTATAGATGGTAAATAAAAAGCAAAAGGACGTGGCTGGGGGCCAAGTGTCACAGGGAAAAAAAAGAAGCGTACTTAGAGCGGGAAAAATGCAACCTGCAAATGAAATATAAAGTAATCTTTGAAAGATCAATTCTTTCTGCATTGACTCACTCTGCATACCATCAGAGGTGGCATAAATATTCATGTATTTTTGTCTGCACAAATGACAGGACTTTCATCTGTAGGTCAGGGCAGGGGAGGGCAGGAAGATTTAGGAACAAAGACAACAGCCTAATCTATTCAGAGCTGTTTTTTGTGCTTTGCTCAGAGAATAAAATAGGGAGGTGGAACACAATATTACAAGTATTGCACCACCATCTTAGTGACAAACCCCTTGATTTGTGATTTTATTTTATTTTTTTCTCATGTAACCTTTATTTTTACAGGTTAGTTTCATTGAGTCATGAGGACTCATTTACAAGAGATCCTGTGGAAGCAGAGATAGTATAGCTTTGGGCACAAACTCCTACTCTTTTAATAATAACTCAGTAATTAGCATCTGCTTTGATTACGAAGGTAATCTACTTGTCCAAACAAAAAATCATATGAAATGTACCATGATAGGCGCAATACTGTATTTCCTTGTGTTGAGTCCAATGGATAAGCTGTAAGAAAATGTTAATCCAACTAAAATATTGTGTTGCAAGACCTTTTTTTTTTTTAATGTGGACCAGGAAGTGCTGTCGAAATATCAGATGATATCACCGCTTAGAAACTCTACTCCAGCATTCTGAAGCAGGCTCAGACTGACTGTCACACCTTGGATTCAAGAGAAGCAGCGCAGCACGTATCAGATGTGGTTGCAACTTTTTCTAGTTATGTTGTACCTGTGCATTAGAAAGGGTTGTGTTTTTAGTGGCAAAAATAGATGACAAAATGTTTTATAATATCAGAAAACTTGCAGTTAACTTTTTGGCAGCATGACGGCTCAGTGGTTAGCCCTGTTTCCTCACAGCAAGAAGGTCCTGGTTGGACCAGGGGTCTTTCTGTGTGGAGTTTTCATGTTCTTCTCGTGCTCACATGGATTTTCTCCGGGTACTCCTGTTTCTTCCCACAGGCCAAAAACATGCATGTTATGCTGCCTTCAGGCCCAGACTTCCCTTGCAAAATAGATCTGTGATCTCAATGGGATTTTCCTGGTTAAATAAAGGTTAATTTTCACTGGGGGAAATTTCACTTCACTTCAAGCTTGTCTCTTCTACTGGAGGGCTGAGAACTTGTGGCAGTTGCCATTCTTAGATTGTGCTTTTTTGGACAAAGAACTCTGAGAAGACTCCAGAATCTGTTTGAACCATTGTTTCAGTATGAGAGTCACAGACTAGAGTACCGGTACTCTGATGACCACTGACACCAGTCAGGTCTTGACTTTTCATAACTTGTTCATTTTCTCTTTTAGCCTTTGACATTTCTAATGTGTCTTGTGTTTATTCTTGATGATGTTAGAGTTGCTATTTTGAGTCACAGTTTACATCATTACATCTATTACTGACTTCTAAAGTCTATTCATGCATCCATCTTTCCAAGGGGAGCTGGTGCCTATCTTCAACAGTCATTGAGTAAAAGGCAGCGTACAAAGCCCCTTTTCCACCGGTCGGCACGGGTCGGATATTACGTCATATGTGCGTCGCAGAGACCCACTTTACGCCTTCCCCACCGGATATTCCGTGCTGCCCCGCGCCAGATTTTTGGTGTGGTTTCAGAGGGGTGCCAACGCGTGCTCACCCGCTCCGGAAGGAGGAGTCTGTGTGGACTCGAGCTGTTTTCACGGAAGCGAGGGAAGCGATCACGGCAGGACTTTACATGATAAACACGGTAAAAACAATTATTTGTTTTTAAAATTATAGCAAAGATGGGTCTTCAGCTGAACGTGTCCTTAATAAAATCACGTACTGCTCAAAACTGCAGGAATTTAAAAAGTAGGATCGCCACGAGCAACGCGCGCGGGCGGCTTTATGTCTTTAAAATGTAGCTCAATGAACGGATATAAAAATATATATCATAGCTGACTTTATCCCACGAGGGTTCCTGATTAACCGTCCTTTAATAATGTCACGTAGTGATCAAATCTGCTGCATTTAAAGTAGGTTCGCTTTGACTTCTTCCAAACCTGTGCTTGCACAACGAAAATAAATTATAAAAATTCGAATATTAATTCAAATAACTCCAACAGGTTACAGTCAGTACATGAACATGTTGTGATCACACTATGAAAAATATCTGCCGTGTGGTTTTTGATATAATTGATGATATGTGATACAAAGTACAAGGGAGAAAAAAAATGGAGCTAGCTTGACACATTTATGTCTATAAAACATTGAATATTAATTCAAATAACTCCAACAGGTTACAGTCAGTACATGAACATGTTGTGATCACACTATATTAGTTTGAAAAATATCTGCCGTGTGGTTTTTGATATAATTGATGATATGTGATACAAAGTACAAGGGAGAAAAATAATGGAGCTAGCTTGACACATTTATGTCTATAAAACATTGAATATTAATTCAAATAACTCCAACAGGTTACAGTCAGTACATGAACATGTTGTGATCACACTATACTGTATTAGTTTGAAAAATATCTGCCGTGTGGTTTTTGATATAATTGATGATATGTGATACAAAGTACAAGGGAGAAAAATAATGGAGCTAGCTTGACACATTTATGTCTATAAAACATTGAATATTAATTCAAATAACTCCAACAGGTTACAGTCAGTACATGAACATGTTGTGATTACACTGTGTTGTTTAAAAAAAAAAACAGTTTCTGGACTAAATTAATCACATTTTTCTTTTACAGTCAACAGAAGAAAATCACCAGAATTCAACAACCTCTGTGTCGTCTTCTGGAGGAAGCCGTGAGACACCAGATGGAAATTCGTTACTTCTGTTTGTCACTTCAAACTTTTCCTATTAAACGTTATATTTTCTTAAGTGGTGTTCTGGAACATTCAATTTCCTAAACTTATTTTACAATGTGAAGTGTGTATAGTGTTTAAATCCATACTGGAAGTTAAGAGAACTTTCCATTTGCATTTGACCTTTAAAGAATCATAAGATAAAGATTATTAGAATCTGCTCAACTGTTATTACGTTATAAATTATTTGGTTCTAGGATGAAGTCATACAAATAAAGTCAAAAATTAAAAGAGGCCAAAGTCCTTTGGACAGTTTAAAGTTAAAGGTTCAGTATGCAGTTTCTGTAGAACTGCAGCAGTTAGAAATATTTTCAACAGGCAAAGCATTCTGATCCCTCCCCCTCAGAGCCATATGTGGCTCTGCCCCCTTGTGGTCTGTTGAATTTCAAATTCAAGCTCTGTTTTTATTGGCTGATTCAAATTCAAGCTCTGTTTTTATTGGCTGGTTACAAACTCTGTTTTTATTGGCTGGAAAATGGCGGGTCACCTTTTCTTTTTAGAAATGCTTATTTACCACCTGGAGAAGCAAGGGGACAATATTTTTTTTAATTTTTTTTCAGAGATTACCTGGCTAACATCAGTCTGTCAGGAGGTAGTGACAGAGTGAAGAAATATGTTCATAAAAAAAGCTACATACTGCAGCTTTAAAGTTCACAGACCATCCATCTACCCATCCATCATCCATCCATCATCTGCGCCCAGCAGCAACTTTACCAGGGAGACACAGGTATCAACATCCACCCCTTCAGCTCCTCAAGGTGTTCACAGATGCCTCTTATCAACAGGTCCTGTTTGCGCTCGTTCGGGCTCGTTCGTAACTAGTTAACAACTAGTTATGGGGTGTACCCACAGGGTCCTGTTCACGTGAAACCGGTCCTATTTTGGTGCCTGCCTCAACTAGGTACAAAGGTCTGGTTCTTGTTGGGTCCAGTTATGACATCAGCACAGTGTGGTCACTGATTGGTCAGGGGGCGTAGTCCTAGGTCGGAGGGCGGAGATTCAGTCTTCTCCAGTAGGTGGCGTATGCACCTGAACGTTGTTTGCAATCCGCCAAGAAGAAGAAGAAGATTCAGTCTTCCAGGAAATGCAAACTGCCGTCCCGCCAAACTCTAGAACAACAAGTTGGAGGAGCACATTTTTGAGAATTAACACAGGCTAATAATTATGTCACAACCGTGGTCAAACGCGGAGGTTCAGGCTTTTCTGTATTTGCTGGCCGATGAAAACATTCAGAGGGAGCTGGATGGAGTGACGTGCAATGAAAAGATTTTTCAAGAGGTGTCTGCGCAGGTGAGTGTTTTCTAACTTTAAGCATATTTCCAGTGAGTCATGCAACTGTTTCTTAGCTTTTTTGGACTGCGGAAAGACCGTTTCAGAGA
>JBBPBX010011241.1:8896-16396 GCA_038048925.1 Garcialebias charrua | reverse complement strand
AAAGATTTACATCCTCGAGACATCGATGCCTTTTGGCTCCAGCGTCAGTTCAGTCGTTTCTAACACTTTGAGATTTTTGTTAATGAAAAGTGCGTTATAAATTAAATTCATTCTTATTCTTATTATTCTATGACGATGCCATTGTCTCTCAAAAGAAAGCTGATGAAGTCTTAGAAATCCTCAAGGTTTGTCTGTCGACATTTGTTGATAGTTGACTTGTGCCCACACACACACAGATCTTTTGGACACCCTTTTTCTCCTGTTTTACAGACTGCCAGTGATGACAGAGAATGTGAGAATCAGCTGTTGTTGGGCGTCAACACATTCGATTTCATTAAAATCCTCCGTCAACACCGTCGCATGAGTAAGTCAAGTCTGGCTGGATGAAAGTTTGCCGCAACGTTCTGCCATATTGTTTTTATTTTGAAATTGTTTGTGTCTTTTCACACACACACACATAGTTCAGTATTGTACCATGCTGGCGAGCACTCAGAGTGAAGCATACAATGAACGTATCATAGGGAAAATGGAGTCGGATCAGGAGCTGTCAAAGATTCTCTACCAGGTTCAGGAGACAGAGAAGGAGGACATCATTCGGGTAAGAATTCCTGTTTGTGAAGTTATGCCATAAAACCATTTGTCTGTGTGGACCATCACAGCTCGGTTTTGTTTTCTAGGAAGAACAATCTCGCAGGGAGAGGGTGAGGAAGTCTTAGATTTTAGATTAGATTTTAGTGGTCAAGGTTAGGATCACATAGCCAATCATTCTGTTCTCTTTATATTCCAGGACCTTGAATCCAGAGAGGCTGAGGCAGACATTGCGGAGAAGACCATGGGCATCTACACTGTCCGAGCAGAGGGTCGTGGTCCTGATGGTCCAGGTAATGGACGCTTTGCTGATGTTGGTGTTGTGCATGCTACATACATACATGCATGCTACATACATACGTACTACATACATTCATACTACATACATACAGAATACATACATAACACATATATACAGTGCTTTAAAGAAATTTCTTCAAATGAACATTCACTTGGCCTAAGGATGAGCTGCTTAGATTTTAGTGGTCAAGGTTAGGATCACATAACCAATCATTCTGCTCTCTTTATATTCCAGGACATTGAATCCAGAGAGGCTGAGGCAGACATTGCGGAGAAGACCATGGGCATCTACACTGTCCGAGCAGAGGGTCGTGGTCCTGATGGTCCAGGTAATGGACGTTTTGCTGATGTTGGTGTTGTGCATGCTACATACATACATGCATGCTACATACGTACTACATACATTCATACTACATACATACAGAATACATTCATACTACATACATACAGAATATATACATACTACACACATACTATATACATACATTCATACTACATACATACAGAATACATAAATACATAATACATACATCATACATACATACAACATACATGCATACATACAAACATACATAATACATACATACAGAATACATACATACATACATACATACATACATACATACAGAATACATACATACATACATACATACATACATATTACATATATACTACATACATACATACATACATACATACATACATACATACATACATACATACATATTACATATATGTTATATACATACATACATATTACATATATACTACATACATACATACATATTACATATATACTACATACATACATATTACATATATACTACATACATACATATTACATATATACTACATACATACATATATACTACATACATACATATTACATATATACTACATACATACATATTACATATATACTACATACATACATTCATACTACATACATACAGAATACATTCATACTACATACATACATATATACTACATACATACATATTACATATATACTACATACATACATATATACTACATACATACATACATATATACTACATACATACATTACATATATACTACATACATATTACATATATACTACACGCATACATACATATTACATATATACTACACGCATACATACATATTACATATATACTACACGCATACATACATATTACATATATACTACATACATACATATTACATATATACTACATACATACATATTACATATATACTACATACATACATATATACTACATACATATTGCATATATACTACATACATACATATATACTACATGCATTACATATATACTACACGCATACATACATATTACATATATACTACACGCATACATACATATTACATATATACTACACGCATACATACATATTACATATATACTACACGCATACATACATATTACATATATACTACACATATTACATATATACTACACGCATACATACATATTACATATATACTACACGCATACATACATATTACATATATACTACACCATACATATATATACTATATACATACATATTACATATATACTACATACATACATATATACTACATACATATTGCATATATACTACATACATACATATATACTACATGCATACATACATATTACATATATACTACACGCATACATACATATTACATATATACTACACGCATACATACATATTACATATATACTACACGCATACATACATATTACATATATACTACACGCATACATACATATTACATATATACTACATACATACATATTACATATATACTACATACATACATATATACTACATACATATTGCATATATACTACATACATACATATATACTACATGCATACATACATATTACATATATACTACACGCATACATACATATTACATACATACTACACGCATACATACATATTACATATATACTACACGCATACATACATATTACATATATACTACACGCATACATACATATTACATATATACTACACGCATACATACATATTACATATATACTACACGCATACATACATATTACATATATACTACACGCATACATACATATTACATATATACTACACGCATACATACATATTACATATATACTACATACATATTACATATATACTACATACATACATATTACATATATACTACATACATATTACATATATACATACATACATATTACATATATACTACATACATACATATATACTACATACATATTGCATATATACTACATACATACATATATACTACATGCATACATACATATTACATATATACTACACGCATACATACATATTACATACTACACGCATACATACATATTACATATATACTACACGCATACATACATATTACATATATACTACACGCATACATACATATTACATATATACTACACGCATACATACATATTACATACATACTACACGCATACATACATATTACATACATACTACACACATACATAATACATACATACTACATGCTACATACATACATGCTACATAACACATATGCAGTGCTTTAAAGAAATTTCTTCAAATGAACATTCACTTGGCCTAAGGATGAGCTGCTTAGATTTTAGTGGTCAAGGTTAGGATCACATAACCAATCATTCTGTTCTCTTTATATTCCAGGACATTGAATCCAGAGAGGCTGAGGCAGACATTGCGGAGAAGACCATGGGCATCTACACTGTCCGAGCAGAGGGTCGTGGTCCTGATGGTCCAGGTAATGGACACTTTGCTGATGTTGGAGTTGTGCTGGAAGGTGTGGAAGTCCTCCATAACCTACAGAGTGTCAGCCATGCGTGCGTGATGCTTTATGGACTGATCTATGCACTCAACTTGAGCTATCCGAAAAGCCTGACCCGTACATTCGAGGTGTACCAGAAAATCCTGATGAACCTGGACTCAGCCAAGCTGTCACCAAAAGTACAGACACTGAAACTCAAATTGCCCCAGTGATTTGGCTGGCAATAATGCACATACACAGCTACCTGATTTTTTGTCAGTTTCTCCATCATACAGACTGTTTAAATCCCTTATAGTTTTTGAAGGGTGTGTCAGGAAAATACCTGTTTAATGTTCTTTTTTTTTCTTTTGATGTTGAAGCACTTAACAGGAAGTGATGTGTGAATGTGGCTGTGTAGGTGAGTTCTTATGTGAGTTCATAGATGGTTGGTTTCTAAAATGTTTTAGCGGGACATATTGTATTACCTCAGCTCAAACCAGATTTTTTTTCTTGAATTGTTTCCAGATTCAGTGGAGTTAAGTGTTACAAAGATTTGTTCTAAAAGGTGCTTAAGTTTCTACAAAATCCACTAAGGTGAAGTCTTTATTTTTTTTACTTGTAATATTTTAGGAAAAGTATGGCCAAAATGGGACCTATGGTCTTGTGAATATGCACAAGTGAAACTTTAATTTTGATATTATAATTTTGTGTATTTAATATGATTTGAAGTTTAATAAAGATGTTGAAAGAACAACAACTGATTGCTTCATTAAGATTGTTGGTATGAATGGAAAGGAATTGCATAAATGTTATGCATTTTGATTAATTTAGTTCATTACATATGCATAAATGACATGTAATTAAAATAAATATATGCTATTTATATTGAATAATAAACCTGATTATTATGCAAATTAAAATAATATTCTTTATGTATTTGAAATAAATACCCTCAAGATTATTCATTTAGAGTAATTATATGTTATTAATTCTGAATACATAAACCTGAGGGTTATGCATTTAAAATAAATAGGCCTTATTACATGAATGAATATGCATCATGTAAGGTTTATTTCATAGGTTTGCTTTAAAATTATCTAATAAAAAGACACGCAATTTTGTCATTTAATAAGATTACATAAATCTTAAAAATTGGGGTTAAATATTTCTGTGAGTGTCCATCCATCATCTGCGCCCAGCAGCATGCTTTTCCAGGGAAACACTGGCAGTTTCAAAGATCACAGTGTGATGTTTTAAATCAACTTTATTTATAAAGCACATTTTAAAAACCACAGGGTCAACCAAAGTGCTGTACAATAACATAAAAGACAAGTTAATTAAAAACTATAAAAAGCATACAAAAATAAATACATATACCAGTCTTACTGCAGGTGTGTTAACATGCCATAAAAGATAAGATCACGTGTTAAAAGCCAAGGAATAAATGTGTGTTTTTAAATAAGATTTAAAAAGTTTTGAGGACTGTCAGCAGCAACTGCTCAGCTGATCTGAGATCGGGGAGGGCAGGAAGGTTGAAGCAGCTCAGACAAATATGGTTTTGCAACTTTATCAAGCACCTTGTGCATAACTAAATAATAAAATATGTTTTTAATACATCTTTATTGTAAAAATACTAAATTGGAAAATACATGGGTTTAAAGAAGGCAACAAGGTAGGATTATGAATTGGGTTTAAAGATTACAGCTCATGAGGTACTCATTATAGCATGACATCTCTTTCACAACATTCTGTCAAAGCCTTTATTGTGTTCTTCTTCTAGTGGTGGCTACTAGTAAATAGGGCTCGGGGTCCTTCCTGGAGTCTTGGGCTTTGATCGCCCCTTCGTCTGCCTCGGGCTTTAGGGGGACGGATCTCTGATGCTTCACAGTCGCTACTAAATGTTCTATTGGAGGAACCATATTCACTTATGCATGCTCACAACCACACACAAATGGATGCAGGGATGTATATGTAGATATATGCAGATATGTAGATGGGTATATGAATGAATATAAATGTATATGTATGTATACTGTATATATATTTGTAGGTATGGGTATGTTTATTTATAGAAATCTACTGCAAGGTCATGAAGATTATTAGTCTTTATGCATGTATGTTTCGTTGCTGTGTTCTGTCATGTGCTTTGCAGGATTGTGGACGGAGGTTGGGTGTGTTTGCCTTGTGCTCTTTTTGTGGATAATTGTTGTTTTGTTGTCTTACTTTCTCCTTTCTTTCTTTCTCTCTATTTAAAAAAAAATAAAAATACATATTGGAGTGAGAGGATGGTTATAAGGTGAGAAGGGAGGCCATCTATAAATGGAAAAAAAAGACAAGTTAATTAAAAACTATAAAAAGCATACAAAAATAAATACATATACCAGTCTTACTGCAAGTGTGTTAACATGCCATAAAAGATAAGATCACGTGTTAAAAGCCAAGGAATAAATGTGTGTTTTTAAATAAGATTTAAAAAGTTTTGAGGACTGTCAGCAGCAACTGCTCAGCTGATCTGAGATCGGGGAGGGCAGGAAGGTTGAAGCAGCTCAGACAAATATGGTTTTGCAACTTTATCAAGCACCTTGTGCATAACTAAATAATAAAATATGTTTTTAATACATCTTTATTGTAAAAATACTAAATTGGAAAATACATGGGTTTAAAGAAGGCAACAAGGTAGGATTATGAATTGGGTTTAAAGATTACAGCTCATGAGGTACTCATTATAGCATGACATCTCTTTCACAACATTCTGTCAAAGCCTTTATTGTGTTCTTCTTCTAGTGGTGGCTACTAGTAAATAGCTTGAGGGAACACTACTGCCACCATGTGGTAAGACGAGTAGGATTCTGGACCCCGCCCACAGAAGGGGTACAAAAAAGCTGTGGAAACAGAATATAGATGTGACCCGACCCGAACTGAGCCGATCTGAGCCGATCTGATCCGACCCGTGCCGACCGGTGGAAAAGGGGCTCAAGTTGCCTGTCTATCACAGGATCACAAAAAGATGAACGAGAGGCACATACTTTGTACACACTCACACCTTGAGACAGTTTAGACTAGCCAGTTATTCTAACAGACAAGTTTATGGTATGTGGAAAGAAACCCTACAGCCTCTGGAAAACCCACACATACACAAGGAAGACATGCAAACTCCACATAAACTTACAACCTAACTTCAAGGCAACACTGCTAACCAAGGACTGACACTATTTATATTTCTCTCAAGTTTCTTTTCCAAAGACAAACAACAATATCACTGCACCTATTTGCCAGCTAAAGACAACATAACACATAATAACAACATGTAAAATGAAGGACACGTGCATGTGGATCTCCATAACCTAGTTACTTAAATTGTAACTTGCGCAAGAACATGTAATGCAAGAACCTGTTGAGGATGGACTGAATGTCCTACACTCAGAGTAGGGGACTCCACTGTGGGTGGTTTCGAATAACTAGGCCAAACATTTTATTATATGTGACCTGGGGTGCACAAGATAAAAATAAATAAAAATAAATAAAAATAAATAAATAAAAACAAAAATGAAAACTTGCAATTGCAAAATATGTAAAAAAAAAAATCCTAACACAGAAAAGCTAAAGAAACGAATGGAGGGCACAACGTGGAGAAAAACAACCATTTTTTAAAAATTATTTAGGTTTTTTATCCCTGTATTTTTTTAAATTATTGTATTTATATTTATTTATTTTGTTTTGATTTTATTTTATAGTCCTGCTGTATTTAACTTTTGTCCGGTATTGTTTTGTCTTCCCTTTAAAGTCCATTGCATAATACCATCATGCAGATTGTTTCTATGATGTGTATTGTGTGATGAA
>JBBPBX010011240.1:29201-56339 GCA_038048925.1 Garcialebias charrua | reverse complement strand
GCAATTAAAATAAAATAAGTTATAGTCAAGTCAAGATGCCATATAAAACTAGGTAAAATACTAAAAACAAGAAAAATTTGCTTTGATATTTCTATTGACATTATCAAATGTTTAAAATCCCTCAAAGAGATCCAAGTAGACAGCTTCAGATCTTTTTGCAAGGCGTTCCAGATTGCAGGAGCAAAGAAAATGACTTTTTTCCGAGTTCACACTGAAGGAATACTGCAGGTAATGAATCCCTGAGAATGCATGCCATAACTGCACAATGGATGTGGGATTTAACATATAGGATTGGAACGAAGCCTATGGTATGATATCATTGTTATGTGACCCTTAAAGCGAGTAAAAAGCAACTGGAAGTGGCTTGGTCAATGAAGCACCAAGCAGTTTGATGTACAGCTCTCATACCAGCTGCATCAGGTCAGTCGTCTTGCAAGGTAGCCGTCATTTTCCAGCCACTCTTTGCTTCTTTCTACAGGTTGCAAAATGATGACAACACAGCAGAGGCTCTAACAAAACTGGACATTTATTTTTACATTTAAAACATTTATCAAATATTTAACTTTTAATTACATGTAATAACCTGATTATCTTTGCAATCAGGATATTTGGTGTTTACATCTATTGGGAAAAGATACATCTAATTTTATTGTAATGCATTAAGGAATTTAATGTACAGGTAGTCTTCGGGTTACGACGTCTCGAGTTACGACGTTTCGTGGTTACGAACGCCCTCCCATTGAAAAGCATTGTTCGAGTTACGCGGTTTATGCGCCTTTACTCCAGAAAATACAGTACCGAAACTCAGCGGAAATTTACAGGAGGGAGAAGGGAGCTTGACGCGTACTCAGTGGAAACTTACAGGAGCAGGAGACCTCATTGTTTGGGACAGACTGACCGGAGCAGAGGGTCTAATATGATAACAGACCATACTGTAAAACTCTGGACCGCACATGGAAATACAGACTTGGGATCCGAAGGACCCAGGTTCGAACCCCGGCCACGGCACACCTTGGGGTGTCTATGAGTGCACATCTATTTTCCCCAGCTCCCCGGCGCTGACTACGGTTGCTCACTGCACCACCTGGTGGTGGTTGGGTTAAATGCAGAGACCAATTTCGTCTGTCAAGTATGGGAACATACACAGATGACAAAAATGACATTTTTTTATTTTTTATTGTTTGAGCGAAGGTTTACGAGGCAGAGAGGCTACAGCTGAGCAATGAGCTAACACGCTAACAGACGTTGCTGTAAACGCTGTGGACCGCGTGAAGCTACAGGACCAGCTCCCAGTAAGAAATTAACTTTTTTCCCTTCATTATGGCTCCGAATGTATGTGTTTGTTGATAATTATGTAGGGTAATGTGTTAGGATAGGCTAAGTGCTTGGTAAAAATACAGTACTGTACGGTTTGGATGTATGAGGTACATGTATGAGGTGCCGTTTGGACGTATTTTCCGACTTACGACGAAATTTGTGTTACGAACGGGCGTAGGAACGGAACTCGTTCGTAAGTCGGGGACCACCTGTATTTTATTTTGTAATTGGATAAATATAGTTATGGAAAAATGTTAAAATACATATTCTAACTAACAGATTAATAAATATTTGATTGTACAAAAACTATTAGTGTATGCAAAATGTTTTGTGAGTGTCAACATGAAAATCAGCTGCAAAGAAAAGAGCTCTAAAGACGGGCAGTCTAGCTGCAGGGTATAATTTCGAGAGATTTTCACCAAGCTTCTGAAGCATTCATGGACAAAAAGAACTTGAGGAAGTTTTTTTTTTTTTTTTACTCAGGCTTGTCGTTCGCCTCCTTTAACAGGCGGGTTCGCGCCGCGGCTCCGCCCGGGTCCTCTCAACGTCTAGTCCTCGGAGGAGCTGCGCGCGACAGGACGGTACAGTTCGGTAGAGGTTTCTGTCACAGCTCGGTTGGAGTCACGCGGGGCGGGGGAGAGCTCGGGAGGGTCGGCCCACACGGAGACATGGAGGGGACAGGTGGACCGAGCGCGTACGGAGTCCCGCTCGCGGGGGGAAGCTTCGACTTTCACAAGTTCATCCGGGATCCGCAAACTATCGTGCGGCTGCTCAGCTGGGTGAGTCATTATGAACAAAGTCGAACAGATAACGAGCTGCGAACACTCAAGAGGTGCTGGAGAGGTGTCATTACTTAACCAGAATGGGACGCTTCTTCTTCTTCAGCGGGCGTCATGTTTCCTGCAGCCATATGAGTGACAGCGCGAGGACAAACGGCACGCGCTGTCACTCAGACCCTCACTTCCGGGTGGACCACACAACAAAACAACGACTTTTCTAAAGCGTTGTTGGTTTTAAAAAAGTTCAGGGAGGAGCTGTTGCCAGGCAAATTTCAGGACCTTTAATAATTAAAGTAAATTGGTCAGTTCATGACCTAAATGTCCAACTGCTGAAGACTTTGGGAACAATAAAGCAATCATAGGCTTTTCGTCTGCCCATAACCCTGCTGAGATCAAACTTCTCAGCTGCTCAGGTTGGCTGTGGTCTGCAGTCACGAAAGACTTCTTTAGTTTTAGCAGGTCGCTTTCGTAAATGAGCCCATGAGGTTCAAAAGATTTACCTGACTAAATAAAGGTTGAATGAATGAAAACTTGCAGTTGATTTAAAATATAACCGAGTAGATTTAAGTTTGATACAAACGGTTGTGGAGTTTGTTTGGAGCTGTTTGTTTGTTAGGAAACCGTGTGTGAGGTTGTGTGGTAAACAGGGACTCTGAGCAGCCAGGTAAGGTGATACCCCTCACCCCCCTTCTGTTACTCAACTTCACTCTGATTTTTTTTAAGGGTCACAATGACGCAAGGAAAGTTTGTTTTCTTTAAAACCAAACATGTATGCTGTCTTAACCCTCCTACTCTAGGCTTCAATTTGTTGGTCATTTTGACCCATTGGTAGCGGAAGGTTAAGCACAACCTCTTACTCAATTCAGTTTATTTATATACTGTTGTGTCACAACAGAAGTCATCTCAGGGCACTGCTCAAAAACATTCATATACATAACTACTGTATAAGTTTACTATCTGAGGAGCAGACTGCTTTGAGTCTAACTTCATCATCGCAGACTCTCATCCTGAGCAAGCAGAAAGGCAACAGTGGAAAGGAAAAACTCCCTCGTGAGGAAGAAACCTCCAGCAAGACCAAGCTCCGGACAAGCTTGCTTCAATCTGCTGAGTTTGAGAGGACAGGAAGGAGGAACAGATACACAATGGCAGGTTGAGAATCACATGCTAAGATAGAAATAAATTCAAATATAAACTATTCATATGTATGTATTTGTAACTTATTTGTTTTAAAAAATGAGGTCAAATTGTTCTCCAGTAGTCTAAGCCTATGGCAGTATAACAAACCCACCCTAACTACAGGTAGTCCCCGACTTATGACGGAGTTCTGTTCCTGCGCGGCGGCGTAAAGCAAATTTCGACGTAAGTCGGAACATACGTAAATAACCTTATACGTACAGAACTGTATATTACCAAGCACTTAGCCTATCCTAACACAGTACCCTACATAATTATCAAAACACACATACATTTGGGAGCCATAATGAAGGGAAAAAAAGAGTTAATAACCTACTGGTATGCTGGTGAAGCCATTCCTCCCTCCCTCCTCTGTATTCTGTATTGCGTTTACATCGTAAAACCGCCGTCCATAAAACAGCTACTTTTCCACAGCTGCTGCCTGTTTCTGCCGGTTTCTCCAACAAGTTTTGTTTTGTGAATGTCCAGAGGACCAGACTTAGCTTTTTTAGAGAGTACAGTGCAGTATTTCTCCACAGCTACGTTTACAACGTAAAACCGGAAACTGCGTAACTCAGCTTTTCAAAATAAAATTTTCAATATGTATACAGTATATATACTGTGTATATACAGTATATATATTTATTTTAATTTTATTTACCCTTTATTTATCCAGGTAGTCTCATTGAGCCACAAGAACTCATTTTCAAGAGAGACCTGTTAGAGAGCAGATGGTGGGGGTTAAGGGCCTTGCTCAGGGGCCCAGAGTGGGGCGAATGAGGGTGGAGGCAGGTGTGGGTGTTTCACCTTTTTCCACCCACATTTTTTGATGTTGTCTGTACCGGGGCTTGAACCGGCAATATACTGTACAGTATATATATTTTTTTATTTTTTTTATTTTATGGGAGGTGTGTCGTAACCGCGAAACGTAGAAACTCGAGACCGTCGTAAGTCGAGGACTACCTGTATAGGATTCAGCAAAAGGAAAGCTATAGCCTAGTCTTAAAACTGAACGTGTTACGGGCAGAAACCGAAAGTTGGTTCCACGAGAGAGGAGCCTGATGACTGAAAGATCTTCCTCCTATTCTGCTTTTGGAAACTCTAGGAAACGCAAGTTAACCTGCAGTCTGAGAGCAAATTGCTCTGTTAGGAAAATATGGAACAATAAGATCTGTAATACAAAATGGAGCTAGGTTGTTGAGCTTTAAGTAAGATTTTGAATTATATTCTGAATTTGACAGGGAGCCAATGGAGAGAAGCTAAAACTGAAGAAATATGTTCCATCCTACTAACTCTTATTAAAACCCTGGCTTGTCACTGGACTACAGTACATTACCATGACGAGCTCTTTTAGTTCAACGTATTTGTTGCTGCTGGAAGGCAGATGATAATGTTTTGGCTTGTGTACGCTTGTGTGGCAGTCTGTTGGCGTAATATCTCTTGAGCCAATGGACAAATTAAAATTTTCGAAAAGTAATCATTGACTATACATTTACAACTAATTAACTTTTGGAGTAAACCTGATTCAAGATGGCTGCTACAGCTTTCATAAACATCATTCTGGCTTTAACTCGGTCATTTCTACAGATACTGAGCTACAGTTTGGTGTGGTTGTAGCTGAGGCTTACTGTCAACATAAAATCTGAGCAATAACGAACTGATGAAGAACCATGTTTACATTATCCCATTACATGGAGTCACCTCTCTGTTGGCAAAATATCTCATGAACCAATTGGCAGATTTTAATGAAACGTCCAGTAAATAATTCTTGGGTTTACCTCTACAACTGGCAGCAAAGTGGCACATCTGGTAGAGCTGCTGGCTCTCAGCGAGCAGGTTACCCTGGTTCAAATTCAAATCCCAGTCTGGGGGCCTTTCTAGGTGGAGTTTGCATGTTCTCTCTGTGCATGTGTGGGTTTCCTCCCACAGACCAAAAAACATGCATGTTAGACTGATTGGTACCTCTAAATTGTCCCTAGGTGTGAGTGAGAGAGTGAATGATTGTCTCGTTTGTCCCTGTAATGGACTGGAGACCTGTCCAGGGTGTACCCCGCCTCTCTCGCAGTGATTGCTGGACATGGGCAGTGGGCACCAGTGACCCCCTGTGCGACTCGAAAAGGAAGACGCGGGTAAAAGATAATGGATGGATGGACCTCTACAACTGTTTAACTTTTGGGGCCAACCAAATTCAAGATGGCCACCATAGCATGACTTAAAAAAAGCCCAATAGGTTGTAATGCTGCCAGTTTGACAGATATTGTACAAATGTTTAGTGTGGTTGTAGTTGAGTCATTCACAGCACATACTCTGAGTGTCACTCATTGTGCCAGATCGTTGCTTAAAACTTTATTAACTGTTGAAGTCAGCCATGTTTGTCTCTCTTGAACCACTGTACAAATACTGTAAATTAAAATATAAAAAAACTTGGAATTACAGGGAGTCCTCGAGTTATGGCGCCCTCGACATACGGCAACTCGGACTTACGAACGGACCTACTAACAGTACAGTTGTACATTTAATACAGCAGTTGTACATTAAATACAGCACTGGTATGTGTTTTAGATAAAAGTGTGCTAGCTAACGGTTTGTAAACAAAGTTCTGTGCATGTTTATGAGTCACATGTTGAAAAACGGGTGTGCGGCGCAGCGTCAGCATACATTTAGCATACAATTTCCGACTTACGAACGAAAATCCGGACTTACGAACGACACGTGCTATGGGTTCCGACATACGGCAAATCGACCTACGAACGGTCCTTAGGTCTAGAACTCGCTCGTAAGTTGGGGACTCCCTGTACATGTAATCCAATTCAAGATGACTAACGGCTTATAAACATTTGCCTAAACGAAATGGCTATAAGTCAAGTCAGTTTTACAGATGGCTTGGGTAGTAGCTGAGATTAAAAACACACACTTTGAGCATGACAAGCTCTCAAGATGTGCCTGCAACTCCATCACTCTTCAACATAAGATGATCTTATTCCAAAAACATGAACAGTTACGATTCTTTAAAGTTTTATAATGACATCATTCTTCTTCTTCAGTCTTGGTTACGCTGGAATTAGTCTCTTGTCAATCTGGTCAGAATTGATTTTTATTTCTTCAAGCTGAGGTCTGTAAAAGAGCTATCTATATATTAATTTCCTATAACTTTTCCTCATGACCCCACTCTAAAGATCAGAACTATTGCTTTAAGCGTTTAACAAGACCAGACAAAGCCTAGCTTTTTGTATATTTACCCTGGATTACTGAGTCCTTAATTAAAAAATAAAATAAAAAAATCTCAAGTTTCGTACACATTTGTGTTTTGGAACTCCCCCTATACTGTAGTCTGTTTTCTTTCTTTCTTTTTTTTATACGTCCCCGTCTCACCATCTTCCGACCAAAGGGATTATCCCTTCTCTCTCCTCCCACTTGTCAAACAAGCTCTTATCTGTCCTGCCAGAAATCATTGAGTGCTGTGAGGGAACTGGTGACACCTCTGGAGTCACATGGCAGGCAGCTGCACCCAGAGGTTGGTCACATGGTGCAGCAGGTAATCGGAGCAGATAGCAGCTGACCACGGGACAGTTGAAGGAACCAGGCAGCAAAAGTGTCAGCACGGAGAAAGAGGACTGTTTACGATGCTTGTTTTGTCTCGTGGAAAAGTTGGGAGGGTCTTTGTTTAATTATGGAGCTCCTGCCATGGTTTTTAGGTGCAAACGGAGCTTAAGTACATCATAATTATAACATAATTCTAATTTTGTGCCCATTTCAGCTTTGGATTTAGAGTGGGAGTTCTTTTACAAACTAAACCACCCGAAGGTTAAAATGTCTGAGTCGGCCTCAATGGAAAATATGCTAATACAGTATTAGTTAATGACTAAACTTAAAAGTCACTTTGGCTTGGCCAGTAACCAGAAGTTTGTTTCTTTATTGTGTAAACGCTAAATCACGTTGTGTTTTGTAACTTTACTAATGCATTTCCACTGTATTATTATGAGGCTTGATGAAACGGACATAACAAGCCCCAAGATGTTACAACATGAGACGTAGGCTGATTACAGTAGTAGACATTTAAAAACAAACAAAATCTATTTCCCATCCAAAGACCCGATCAAACAAACACAATAATAATAACATGCTTTGGCAGCACGGTGGCACAACTGGTAGAGCTGCTGCCTCTCAGCGAGAAGGTTGCCGGTTCAAATCCCGGTCCGGGGCCTTTCTGGGTGGAGTTTGCATGTTCTCCCCGTGCATGCGTGGGTTTCCTCCGGGTACTCCGGTTTCCTCCCACAGACCAAAAAACATGCTTGTTAGGCTGATTGGTGACTCTAAATTGACCCTAGGTGTGAGTGTGAGAGTGGATGGTTGTTTGGTGTGAGTGAGACAGGTCCCTCTTGTAAATGAGTCCCCGTGACTCAACGAGGCTAGCCTGTATAAATAAAGGTTGAATGAATGAATGAATGAATGAATGAATGAGCTATTTTAGCCATTCAGATTTTCAAATTTTTAGCTTAGATTTACTGTTTTTTCCTCATGGTAATCCGTTGAGATGTCTTCAGTTGCTTCAAAAGGTTCTCTGAAATCTGCTTGTTCAGTTTTGGTAATCTTATGCTGCTTTTAGCTACCATTTGTCCACTTTTAGCTAGTTTTAGCAACCATTTTGCTACTTTTAGCTATTGGCTACAGTTCTAACAATTTTAGTTTTTTTTTTTTTTTACTTTAAGCTGCAGTTTTCCTACTTCTAAACCTTTTAGTGACCAGTCTGCTCCTTTTTAGCTTTTAGCTATTCTGCTACTTTTAGCTGCACTTCTGCTTCTTTTAGAAACCAATCGGCTATTAATAATTAGCTGCTACTTTTAGCTGTTCTGCTTATTTTAGCCACCATTCTCCTCCTGTCGCCTTTTAGTTAAAGTTGTGCTCCTTTTAGTTACTGTTTTTCCTTCTTTTTAGTTAGTCTAACTAGGCCTGTCACAATAACAAATTTTGCTGGATGATTAATTGTCTCAGAAATTATTGTGATAAATTATAATATTGTTTGAAATTTGACAATAATTAGTAATTATTGTCAAATTTAAGAAGAAATGTTAATTTTGTGTGTAGTACCTGTTTCCAACCACCAGATGGCAGTATAAGGCTGTTTGAACGAAGGATGGATAGTGAGTGAGTGAGCAGTGTGTCTCTATGAAAAATGGGAGGGAGGCCCCTTGACGTGACATGGGCTGTCTTTCTTCCGTTCTCAAAATGGCGGACGCTCGGTGTGGTTTGAGCTCTTTAGCATAGCATTTTTCACACAAAGCTTTTAATTAAAAAAAATCAGTAAACAAGTTCTCAGCTTTTTTTGGAGGGGCAGAGAAAAACAACTTTTTACACAAAGGCATGGGTTTCAACTGTGAATTTTAGAGCTTCGAAAAGATGGAGGTTTTTTCCAGAGGTTCAACCTGTTAGCTTAGCTCGTAGCTTAGCTTTTTAGCTGCTTTTAACGATCCAAAAACAAGATTTTGGACAGTTCAAAGTGGTTTTAAAGACAATGGGAGGGGTCAGTGAAGA
Organism: Garcialebias charrua; assembly: GCA_038048925.1. Classification (NCBI taxonomy): domain Eukaryota; kingdom Metazoa; phylum Chordata; class Actinopteri; order Cyprinodontiformes; family Rivulidae; genus Garcialebias; species Garcialebias charrua. The sequence continues at coordinate 47,538 of JBBPBX010011240.1, read as the reverse complement.
GCACCGGAGTTGAGCCTTTTGTCATCCAGTGACTTCAATTGAAAGAGAGATGCGAAGAAACGATAAAGCCGATAAATGAAAATGAGGTAGATAATTTTCATTTATCATGCGATTAATTGATTTATAGTTTATTGTGACAGGCCTAAGTCTAATATCTCAAACATATGTTCTTCTACTTTTATCTACTGTTTTGCTAAATATAGCATCTGTTTTACATATACTGTATCAGGTACAGTTTTGACAAATTTAGCTACTTTTTTTTTTTTTTTTTTACAATAAAACCTGAAATTTAGCTTCTTCAGCAGAATTCGGTAAAGCCATTCAGCACTCGGACTTGACGCTGCATTATTCAACCAGTTGGCCTTTAATCGCCCTGCTCTGTTATCTGTTTTGTTTAGGTGTTTGCCATTGTGGTGTTTGGAACAATAACTGGAGAAGGACACATCAACACTCTGCACGATCCTGAGGGGAGGTGCATGTTCAACCACAGCGACTCTGCGTGCAGCTATGCTGTTGGTATCGGTGTGATCGCCTTCCTGGCCTGCGTGGCCTTCATTGGGTTGGACGTTTATGTGCCCTTCATGAGCAACGCACAGGAAAGAAAGTATATTGTCTTGGCCGACCTGGGATTCTCAGGTGAGCAGTAAACTTGAGATTGTGTCTTTTAAAAAAATCTTTCAGCTGTTCCCTCTTCAGGGGTCACCACAGCGAGTCATCCTTGTCCGTCTCACTCTATCTTTGTATTTCTCCTGGCAGCTGCATTTCTAACATCCTTCTACCAATATACCCACTGTCCCTCCTCTGGACATGAAACCCTCTCAGTCTGGCCTCTCTAACTTTATCTCCAAGTCCTTCAACTTGTGCTGTACCGATGATGATCTCATTTCTAATATTATCCATCCTTGTGGAGAACCTCAACATCTTCATTTCTGCCACTTGCAGTTCTTTCTCCTGTCTTTTTGTCAGTGTCACTAGCCGTGTTTCCATCAAGGTTTCTAGGTGCGCATTTTGAAGCATCGCATCAGAAAAGCTGAATGGAAACGGCAAAATTCGAGTTAACTTCCTCTAATTCGCTCAAAAGTTGATACGCTCGCTTGAGGTGGTTTTTGGGGGTTTCGAAACAGAGCTGATGCGCAAAACGACAGATGGAAACAGATTTGCCGACTCAGTTCTGCCGTAGCGAACATTCACGTCACGTGACTGATCAGCTGTTTCCGCTCCGGACAACATGTAACATCGCTAAAACTAGTTGGCATGACAGAATAAATACAACTTGCCCGATAGCAACACATACCTGAAATATTCTCTCCATTTTGCCGAGATGTGTGGCCGGGTTCTGTTTTCAACCGCTACTTCCTGTTTACTGTAGACATGCGTAACGCTGACGTCTGACGTAATGACGCTGACGTCTGACGTAATGACGCTGTGCGTGGCCCGGTAGATGCGCTTCAAGCCAGTTGATGGAAACACTTCTGATCCGCATTAATTTGTATTTACATTTTTGCGAGATTTCAAAAATTAGCTCAAAATTCGAAATGAAAATAGATGGAAACACGGTTATTGTCTCCAGACTATACAACACTGGTTGTAAACTTTCCTTTGACCTTTGCTTCCACCCATTTGTCACAAAGCACTCCTGAACCCGTTTCCATTCAGCTCAGTAATTTTTACAAATTGAGCAAAGATTTGGCGTGGTAGAGTTATCCCCAACTTTTAGTTGAGGCGAAGTTGTGCTGATTTCCCAGATGAAGTATTTAGCGTTTAACACAAGAGTGACTTAGCTGCAGAGTGAAACAGCAGCATGACCTTTCAGATTGTGATGAGATAAACACTTATCAGCTGTGCTCAACACAGCTCACAAACATCCATTCTTCAGAGAAACAAAGAAGTGATAGTCTGGAAAAGAAATGGCCAGTGTTCACTCGAGCAGATAAATACTGGAGAAGCATTTCATTCCGTTGTTTCTCTGTTTTTGTCAGAAATATTTACTCTGCATATCAGGGTTTTTCCACACGGAGAGGAAACGGTGACTGTTTCTGCACGTCTGTATGTTTTCAGGGGCGTGGACCTTCCTGTGGTTTGTGTGTTTCTGCGTGTTGGCCAGTCAGTGGAGTCAAACGCAGGACTATAGTGCTGTCCCTGTGGACGCAGCACGTGCCACCATCGCCTTCTCGTTCTTCTCCATAGCCACATGGGTGAGCACAACCCCGATGTCCCATTTTCATCAAGTATTCTCAGTTGCACTCACATATTTGGCCTGTTTTCGATTAAAATGTTAAAAGCAGCATTTCCTGCAAAACCCAGATACATATTTCAGTTTATTTTGTTTTTACGTATAGTGCCGGTTCACGACAGAAGTCATCTAAGAGCGCTGTATAAAGAAAAATAGGTTTAAATTTTAAATACAATTCATGGGCGTAGCCAGAATTTTATGAGGGGCGGTTCGTTTAAAATAAATGTGGACCTTGTCAGATAAACATGCCTCAGTAGCTCAGTGGAAACGCGTTGGGTTGCCGTTCCAAACCTTATGGGTTCAATTCCCACATGGTATGGTACAACGTTTTTTTTTTTTAATTTTTTTATTCATTCCAGATTAAAAAAAACACAAGAAAACTATTTACAAAACAACAAGAAATAAAACAATACATGAAATGAAAGGAAGCAGAAGAAGAAAATAATCTTATTATATCTGCCCCTTCTCAAACAATTTTTTTTTTCAAACACTCGATTCAAACAACTAATTTTACGTTTGTCTTTTATTGGATAAAAAAAAAGGAGTTAATATGCCTGTTAACACATTCTACTTTTTTTATCCAATAAAAGAGTGTTTGAAAAAAAAATTGTTTGAGAAGGGGCAGATATAATAAGATTATTTTCTTCTTCTGCTTCCTTTCATTTCATGTATTGTTTTATTTCTTGTTGTTTTGTAAATAGTTTTCTTGTGTTTTTTTAATCTGGAATGAATAATAAAAAATAAAAAAACGTTGTACCATGTGGGAATTGAACCCATAAGGTTTGGAATGGCAACCCAACGCTGTTTCCACTGAGCTATTGAGGCCTGTTGCTTTATCTTGGTCAACTTCTCGTTTAAACGAACCGCCCCTCATAAAATCCCTAGATGGGACTCCATAGGCAAAGTGGTTGGTTCGTCCGAACCCCCCCTTGCCTACGCCCCTGCAATTCAAAGTACGTAGATCCACATTCAAATCTAACTCATTCAATCTGATAATACAATACAGTCACATACGGTACTGTATATTTTTAAATGCACTGTGTTTTTAAATTTCCTTTTTTAAATACTGTTGCTAAAAGCAAATATAATAATAATATTTTGTTAGTAATGTATAGAGCTCATAATAATAACACACTACCTTCAAACGTTCAAGTGCATTTTGTTAAGAGAAAAAACTGTTACAGTCTTAAGGGAACGGAATTTTTTGCAAAACCACGTTACAAAACTAGTTTGAAGGGACGGTCTATTTCAATACAGGGAGTTGAATTGTGGAAAGGTTTGGGAAATGATATTAAAAATGTAAAATCAGTGCTTGTTTAAAAAAAAAGAAAAGAAATAAAAGATCAAAACTAAATTGTTAACAAAATACTAAAACTTTCATTTACCGGTAAGTGTTTAATGTTTCTAGATATTTGTAGATTGTAAAAAGTTACTCTTTTTACTCTGTTACTCATAGAAGATTATTGTTTGAATTGATTTGTTTTTGAAAAAAAGGGGCAGATAAAATAAGATTTTTTTTCTTCCTTCTGCCACCTTTCATTTTATGTATTCTTTTAATAATATGTGAAATGGTTTTTTTTTCTTTTGGTTTTTTGTTTTAAATGTAAAATGAATACATTTAATAAAAAAAAAACTAGGTGATCTTGATAATTAGTAGAACTGCACCATGTTTTTAAATTTCTTTTGATTTTAAATAATGTTTTATTGCTAAAAGCGAGATGTACCACTTTAACTCTGCCTTTTCCGGAGTACAAGACCTTCCTCAACACTTCAAGTTTAAAATTGGGGTAATCGATACGCTCATCTATTTAACCATTCTTTAATAAAACATAAGCTTTATCTTCTATACAGCCCAACTTTTGATATTTTTATAAATGATGCAACATGACAGAGTCCCTGGTTCAATTTAGTGCTATCTTTCCAAACCGAACTCTTCTCACTCATACTGAGGAGTTGTATTTTGGTTCTGTCTACAGAACATTAGGACCGTGTTCTGTAGGTCCAGTCAAACTGCAGATGAGTAAAATAGTTTTTTGTATAAAGTGTTTTTTTTCCCTGCTCCGCTCCGCACCGTTGTTTAGTTTTCTTTTGACGGCGAGCGAGAACTTTTGTTTGTCTGGGTTCCTGCACATCCTGCGGAGGTCAACAATGCTGCTGGATTTCCTCTCTTTGTAGAAGTTCAGTCTGACTGAGGATTGTCAGAGTCCAGACTCCTGGATGGTTTTGAACAAATTGGGGTCCCCCCCCCCCAAGATTCTCATTTATTTTACTTACAAAAATGTGGTGTAGGACATTTTAATAAAACGTCTCAGACTAAAACATAAATAAAACGACTAAAATCACCTTCAGCGTACCAGCTGATCACTGCTGGTTACAAAGGTTCAAGTGAGCTCTGCCGTCCTGTAAACCACTGGAGGCAGGCCACTTGTGCATTTGTTAGCAACATCTCACAAACCACTGGATGGATTTTAATTAAACTCTCAGGAAGTAATTATTGGATGTACGTCTACAAACTATTAGCTTTCAGTCCCCCCAATTCAAGATGGCCTCCACAGCTGTTTGACATGAGGCAACACTAAAACAACAACTCTGTGATTTTTACAAATCTAAAGCAGCTGAGTTGCACGTGCTCATATAAGATCTTTAAAACTTTGGCATGCAAAGTAGTTTGGGATATGTACTGTATTCCTTCTTAGATTAATTTACTATTATTTTTTACAAACCGGATTCCAAAAAAGTTGGGACACTAAACAAATTGTGAATAAAAACTGAATGCAATGATGTGGAGGTGCCAACATCTAATATTTTATTCAGAATAGAACACAAATCACAGATCAAAAGTTTAAACTGAGAGAATGTATCATTTTAAGGGAAAAATATGTTGTTTCAAAATTTCATGGCGTCAACAAATCCCAAAAAAGTTGGGACAAGTCCATTTTTACCACTGTGTGGCATCCCCCCTTCTTCTTACAACACTCAACAGACGTCTGGGGACAGAGGAGACCAGTTTCTCAAGTTTAGAAATAGGAATGTTCTCCCATTCATGTCTAACCCCAAAATTACACTACACGCGTTGCGGCTCCGCCCCGCTCCGGTCCGACCTCCGCAGCAAATACGCACCCATTATAATCAATGACAGAATTTACACTGGCTCCGCACGGCGGCAGCGAGCTGCGGAGAGCGGACGGCAGTCCGTCAAAATTAGAAATTTTTCTATTTCTGCCGGACGCCGGAGCTGTGCGGAGTCAACTTTTGAAGATTACGTCGCACCAACAGGAAAAGGAACGAGCACAACTTCCGTATTTACAAAATAAAATCACCACGGGCGGACTAATCCTAGCTCTATACGGATTTATTTGTACAAAAATGCTGTCAAACTATCATTTATGACTACGCCTACAAACGCAATACAAGAAATAAATAAATAAATAAAGTATTTTATTCTGAAATGTAATACATCACTTCCTGTTGCTCAAACCATGTCCTGTCGCTCATTTACGAGAGAAGATCAAGGCAGCAGTCTCTACTGTTGTTCTCCTTCTTCCACCGAATGAATTGTTTTGTTCTGACTTACTTATTTATCACTTGATTTATCGCGCGATCCCGCAAATCCCGCGCATGCGTCTAGGAGCGGCGCATGCAGGCGGACCTGAGCTGAGCGGAGGAAGTGGAAATTGGAGTTTGAGACGCTCAGCTGCGACCTGCGGAGCGGAGCGGACCGTTTGTAGTGTAATTTTGGGGTAATACAGGCCTCTAACTGTTCAATCGTCTTGGGCCTTCTTTGTCGCACCTTCCTCTTTATGATGCACCAAATGTTCTCTATAGGTGAAAGATCTGGACTGCAGGCTGGACATTTCAGTACCTGGATCCTTCTCCTACGTAGCCATGATGTTGTGATTGCTGCAGAATGTGGTCTGGCATTATCTTGTTGAAAAATGCAGGGTCTTCCCTGAAAGAGATGACGTCTAGATGGGAGCATATGTTGTTCTAGAACCTGAACATAGTTCTCTGCATTAATGGTGCCTTTCCAGACATGCAAGCTGCCCATGCCACAAGCGCTCATGCAACCCCATACCATCAGTGATGCAGGCTTCTGAACGGAGCGTTGATAACAACTTGGGCTATCCTTGTCCTCTCTGGTCCGGATGACATGGCGTCCCAGTGTTCCATAAAGAACTTCAAATCGTGACTCATCTGACCACAGAACAGTCTTCCATTTTGCCACACTCCATTTTAAATGACCCCTGGCTCAGTGATGATAACTTAAAAGTCTTTGCTATTTTACGCTGGGTAACACCATTCTGGTATTGCTGCACTATCTTTCTGCACAACAATGGTGGAATTGGTGATCCTCTTACCATCTTGTCTTCTGAGAGACACTGACACTTTGAGAAGCTCTTTTTATACCCAATCATGTTGTCAATTGACTAATTGGTGTTAATTGGGCTTCCAGCTGTTCGTTATATGTTCATTTTCCTTTTACTTTTTTGGGATTTTTTGACACTGAAATTTTGAATGAACATATTTTTCCTTTGAAATGTTACATTTACGGTACTCGGATTAAACTTTTGATCTGTCATCTATGTTCTATTACGAATAAAATATTGACATTTGCCATCTCCACATCACTGCATTCAGTTTTTTTGGTACCCCACTAGCACTTTGAGATTTTTATTAATGAAAAGTGCATTATAAATAAAATTCATTATTATTATTATTATTTTTATTCACAATTTGTTTAGTGTTCCAACTTTTTTGGAATCCGGTTTGTAATTCACTGAAGTGACCGTTGTATATTTTTACTCTGTGCAGGACTTTTATTGTGTCAAATGTGTATTAAAACACAAAAAGCATGACTTGAAATGCATTTTCTTTATTTTTCCCATTTTAAGATTTAGACCAAAACCTACTTTACAGTTTTCTATTTCGACAAAAAGTTGAAAATCAAAAAAAAAAAAAAAACTATCCATTGCCGATTTAAAAGTGATTCTTCTCATATACAGATGTGACTAAATTTGTTTGTACCTTTGTTACGAGAGTACAAACCCATAACGGACACTGAAATAACTTGCAGTTTTATTAACAAAATAAAGTGACTGAAAATTAACTTGTGTAAATGAGGCATTTCTTTTACCGTAATACATGATGTTTTGTCACTCGTTAAGTAAAACTTTGATTATTTGATGTAAAAACATTTCGAGCGCCTGAACTGACCTGCGTGTTTCTCTTCTCGTGTTGCAGGGAATCCTAACCTACTTCGCTCTCGGCCGTTTCCGTCGAGGTGTAAACGACGCCCCTGTTCCTACCTACACCGAGCCGCCATCGGACCACCACACCCCCTACCCTCCAACCTACGCACCCACCTCCTACAATCCCACCACGTACACCCCTACCACCTACACCTACCCCAACAACCCGCCCGAGCCGCACCATCAGCCTCCCTTCACCCCCAACATCTCGCCTCAGGTTGAAGACGGCTACCAGCCGCCCACTTACTGATGAAACGGGAGACTTCGCGAACGAGGTGGTGTTCCGGGGTCATCAGCTGCAAGGACCCGGAGCTCAGTCCTACTGATGTGGTTTGGATTTAACGCACTTTTCAAAGTGCTTTGAGGATCTGAGGCGCGAAGTTCGACACGATGGACACTGCTATTTACGTCAAAAAGTCTAAGATCTGAAGACGTCGGAGGAGATTAAAGTTTGAGTTATCTAACCTTAGACCTGTGTGCAAAAGCAACTTTTACCTCACATGAGCTGATCCTGCAGGGGTTACGTTGCATTAAAGAGATGGAGAAAAAAATAATAATCTAGAGGCTAATGTTTTTTGTTTTACTTTTGTAAACACAATGTGCCTTTGAATATAGAATTACCGGTAATGTAATTTTCATGGTTATGCGTTTTTTTGTTTCTTGTGGTTGCAACAAGTTTTTAAAGCCAAAATTTTTGCAAAAAGTTAATTTAACTGTGCTACAAAATTTAGTTCAAAGGATATTTTTGTGGATGAAGATGTTTTTGTGCCACATTAAAACATTTCTTTGCCTTCCGAACATTTAAAAACCCAAGAGCCTCATTACTTCCAGAATGTAGTTGGTTAAAAACAAAAACGGTTTACACGTGCCGAATGACCTTTAAACTTTTAGCTTTCAGATAAGAGAACTTTACATCAACTCTGCGCCCATTTAACTGCTTCGACGGCGGAGTTTGTTCTCCAACATGACATTATTTAAAGAAAGCTGCATGTTTTGATGTTTTCCTTCAGTTTACAGGCTTCTCGGATTACGTAAATGAATCATCCCAGTTTACTGCCTGCAGTCGTGGGAGGTTGTCACCTGTCCATGAAGACTTGGCTCATTTTGTCTGCTCGAAATGTGGCTGCGTCCAGGAAGACGAGAATCAAAGACAGCCCAAGATCAATTTTGTTTCTTAGGTTGCCATGTTTGAGTTGCGTTATCGATGTTTTCTCTTTTGATGAAAGTGTGCAGCTGTGACCAGACACAAATGTTTTTGTTTTGTTGTGGGGTTAGAAAAGCAAAATGTGCCATTTAAACTTTGTATTTAGGTTTGAACAGCTGCATTCAGTTCCTCACGTAGTTTTAGTTTAACCTTCAGCCTCGAAAACACTTCTAATACTAGTAGTCTGGCATATTGACCTGCCTCCAACTGAATTTATTATTTTAAATGTCCACTTTTTTAAACCCTCTTGCGGTCCTTGGGTCAAAATGTTGCCGGTTTTAAATACAGGCTGTTTTGACCCAATGACAGCAGGAGTGTAAAAAAAAGTACATTTACTACAATCTTCACTTGGCGGAGAACATTTACTGTATGCAAAAGACTGTCAAGAAATGAGAGTTGGAAAAATTGGTTTCAATTCTGCAAGCATTATTCTAAGGTTGTGGAACTATTTTTTATTTATTTAAAGTGAACAAAGTGAAACTCACAAGCTGCCAAATATGTAACAGAACAGTTTGTAATTGTATAACAAAACAAGTTTTGATATGTTCACAAGGTTTCTTAATGAAAACAAGTCAAGTTTTCCTCCAAAGTTGGAAAGAATAGCAAACTAACTGTTCGAGTGATGAGACAAGAAACTTGAACCTTTAATTTCAAAGTTTAAATTGATCCTTATTTCATTAAGGCTTTTGCTTTAAGACGCTAGAATGAGGCTCGAGTTGTTTCTTGATTTTTTTTCTGGACAAACAGGCTTGAAATGAATTTGCCTTTTTGCTTTGATTTCACATCTTGTTTTTGTTGAATAAAACAAGTTGATCGATGTCGTCTAACTGGACTTTCTGGTATAACAGGTTGTTCCTTTTCAATCCAAACTGCCCAATTTGTCTTTGTGTAGTGACAAGCAGATCGCTAATGATCTGACAATATTTAATCCGGTTATTTTGGTCTTTAGTTGTACGAGAGTTGAATTACACACCAGTTTTTTGTAGGTTATTTACAAAAATATAAAGAATAAAATGTGTTTTTGTTGTCCAAACTCAATGTAACAGAAACGAGAAGTGATTCTACGTTGCAAAGCATCAGAATTCCTTTATGATAAATATATATAAAGTTTATTCAAACAAATAATTTAAATTGCATTTGATGAGACGAAACTAGTTAAAATGTGAAAAGAAATCCAAACTAAACAATGACCTCTAAATTGTTGGACCCCCCCATGTTTCGGTCAACTTTTAGGTACTTTTAAAAATGTATTTCAAGTACCGGTAAATAAAACAAACGGAAAAAATCAAATTGTTTACACGCTAATTCGTTGCATTGCTAAGACAGATTAGCATCACCCACGAACAAACATTTTCACACATTCTGAATTTAAGCAGCGATCTTTCTTAGTCCTGCTCCGTCAGAGGTGGAGATGTGAAAAGAGTTTCCGGGGGAAATTTGGGTCCACGAGTTTCCCCGTGAGGTGCTGTGGTGTTTCGTTCCTGAGCGGAGAGTTGTTCTCTTTGTCCACGTGTCCGCCGTAACACTTTCGACACACCGCCTGGTATTTGTCAGCTCCGCCGATCACCTCGACCTGTCGCACAGAAATCAAACTTTTGTAATCAAGCTTTACAGTCTCACATTAGTCTTTTCAGATTATATTCTGTTCAATATGAAGAATATGAGAGCAGGTGGAATGGTCAAATAGACGTTCTCTATTTTAGTCTTTATGTGACAGAAGGAGAAGTAGAGGTCTTCATCCTCTGAAAAATACTTTAAAATGTAACAGATTTAGCTCGTGTCAGCCCATGAAAGAAAAATCATGCAATAGCTGAATCAAAGCTGACTGAACAAATCGCCCTGGGTAGGGGTGCAGGAAAAAAAATCTTTTTTTAAAGAATCGAGATTCTTAGTCCTGGCGATTCATAATAGATTCTAAAAGCCCCAAAATTGATTTTTTATTTTAAATATTAAACCCAAAAGATAAAGAAAATAAAACCATATCTCATAGTATATGAAAGAATACATAAAATGAAAGGTGGCAGAAAGAAGAAGAAATCTGACCCGAACCAGTGACCTCCAGGACCCGATAAGGATAAAGCGGGTAAAGATGATGGATAGATGGCTTTTGTTGAAAAGATTTACCAAACAAATCTTTTAAACAAAATCCATCCATACACATTTGAAACATGGATGAATGCAATATGATTTTGAAGTCTATTTTATTTTGAGTTAAATGTTTATGCAATACAGTAGGCTGAAATCTTTGTTTACGTTTGTATTTTGAATTATTTGTGATGGACTGGAGACATGTCCAGGGTGTCCCCTGCCTCTCGCACAGTGACTGCTGGATATAGGCACCAGTGACCTCCGGGACCCGATTAAAGCTGCTGCATTCTATTCATATACCCATCTGCTCACAATTCAGCCTGCTGTATTTATACTGTATTATTTGACATTATTAATGTTTGCTACAAGCATACATTATTGTTTTAAATAAATGTTTTATTTGTTTACATTATTGTTTAATCTTTTCACAATTTCAATTGAAAATTGTTTCAGAATCGAAAATCGTTTCAAAATGGATACTGAATCGAAAATTGGTCCTGGAATGAAAATCGTATTAGAATCGAAAATCGATTTTTAATTGAATCGGTGCATAAAAAAAAAACAATAATAATCGGAATCGAATAGATTCTCCAGACACTGAGAGATTTGCACCCCTAGTTCTGGGTGTTTGCTGCAATAAAAGGCTGTAAAGCGCACGACTGAGTCCTTCCTGCCCGTCTTCTCCACAACTCAATGACCAACTTTCAGACCATCTGGATGTGCCTCCTCACCTCCTTCTCTGCTCCGATCCTCTTGGTGTAGGCAGCGTCTTTGTAACACTGCATGCAGACGGCGTGGAGCTTCACCACGCTCTCCGCTAAAGGAACGAGGTTCAGGATGTTTCCAAAAGGCTAGAAGAGCACACACACAGAATCAGACACGTTCAAAACGTCAGGGCTTTAACAATGTACAGGTAGTCCTCGGGTTACGACGGTCTCAAGTTACGAATAAGGGTGTAACGAGATCTCGTTGTACGAGATCTCACGATATTAAACTCCCGCGATATCTCTCGTTGAGAGGTAACGTTGTCTCGCGAGTCGCTAATGCTAGCAGCCCCTAGCAAGTCAGCGTCACGGACAGCATGGCTTCGCCGGATGAAGTTGCTATAGAAGACGCCCCAACTACTGATGGAGGGTCCCGGTGCCGCAGACGCCTCTACATTGATGGAGGGTCCCGGCGCTGCCCCGAATGTAAAGACACGCTGTGGTGTTGCCAGATAGAGTCCCACCCACCCAAAGCACTCTTTACCCGCAAAAGTCAGAAGGAAAATCGCGGTGAACCGCCCAATCTGGCAACACTGGTGAGTGACGGCTGCAGATTCAGTGCTGATGCGGATATTTATGTTCAATTTTTGGAAAGTCCTGCGTGAATATCTATTTTTTTTAAACAAAGTTGAACGTTCTAAGGTCTAAGGAGATTCAATCAGTAAAATGAAGACATCAGTTGAGTTTGTAATACATGTTAAAACAGAATAAAAGCCTTTTTGCGGCATAAAACCGATCTTTGAAGTTTTCTTGAACTAATATTAAAATCTCGTCTCGTTCTCGCGAACTCTGTAATTTGTCTCGTCTCGAGAGTTTTGTGTATCGTTACACCCCTAGTTACGACGTTTCGTGGTTACGGCGCATCTCCCATAAAATAAAATAAAAATATTGGAAATTTATTTTGAAAAGCCGAGTTACGCAGTTTCCGGCTTTACGTTATTAACGTAGCTGTGGAGGAATGCTACACATTACTCTCTAAAAAAGCTAAGTCTGGTCCTTTGGACATTCAAAAAATAAAACAAAACTGTACTGTGAATGCGGTTTTACATCGTAAACGAATACGGAGGATGGACCAAGCTGGACGGCGGTTTTATGACGTAAACGCAATAGAGAATACGGAGGAGGGACAGAGGAAGCTTCACCAGCATACCAGTAGGAAATTAACTTATTTTCCTTCATTATGGCTCCCAAATGTATGCGTTTTTTTGATAATTATGTAGGGTACTGTGTTAGGATAGGCTAAGTGCTTGGTAAAATAGAGTACTGTACAGTACATATAAGGTGAAGTATTTACGTATGTTCCGACTTACGTCGAAATTCGGGTTACGACGCAGCGCAGGAATGGAACTCTGTCATAAGTCGGGGACTACCTGTATAAATCTTTGGATGTTAGAAGTCCCTGAATGTTTTTTTAAACTGTTTTATTTTAATATGTACAGAGGAACAACTCTTAAAAGCTCTGGTAAAATTTAAAAGCTAACACTTCTCCTGTTTCGTTGCTTTTGTGAATGTTTTGGTAATTTAAAAATAAAACTACAATAAAGGGAATGTGTGATGGCTAGGACCACGGATGTCTGTTAGTTCTGTTCACGCAGGCTGTTTGGGTCGTTCTTAAAATGTTTTCGTTGTCTGAAACCCTCTGCAGCATCCAGTGATACGAGTCGACACTCACTTTCCTCTGGAAGGTTCCGTCCAAAGCCGCTACGATGACGATCTTCCCCAAATTGGCCATCTCCTCACAAAATTCAACCGTGTCTGTAAACTACACCACAAAACAACGAGCAGCTTTTAACGGCGAGTTCTGATAGCAGACCCTCCAACACTCGGATCTGTATGAAGAGGAGACAAACTTACAAACTGGCCTTCATCGATCCCAATAACACAGGCTTTCAGCGCCATGGAGCGAACGTCTCTCAGACAGGTGGCTGGCATGGCCTCCATGGTGTTTCTATGAAAAAATTAAAATTAAAATGAACAGGATAAATAAAAACGTTTGAGTAACAAAACTTTTTCCCCCATTGTCATGGTTCTTAAACTGTGGTACAAGTACCACTGATGCAAAAAAATAAACGTTGGTGTCATGTGCTTACAACTGAAATAACAAGGTAATTAAGCTGAACTGGGATGTAAAGGTAATCCAATAATGCTCAATCAGGTCATCTGGACAGTTTCTGTTTTTTTTTCTAGAGAAGTTTCACCCTCTAAAGTAAACAGTTTCCCCACAAAGCAGTAAACCTTTTAAGTGGATCAACCAGTTTGCTAGAGATTAGATGGTTTCTGGTGGCTGTCCCGTCCCCCGTCGAATCCTCCCAGGCAGCCACAGTGGTTCAAGGCAACAAAGTTCATGCTCAATCATCCAGGTACCAAATCCAATAATGCTCAGTCAGTTCATCTGGACATTTTCTGAAACTGTCCAGATGAACTGACTGAGCATTATTGGATTTGGTACCTGGATGATGGCGCATGAACTTTGTTGATGTAAAGTTAAGTTGTATACTGTAGTTTGATTTTTAGGGCTAATGTTTCAATAAATTAATCACTTTGCTTGTTTATGTCAGATAATGAGTCTGAAGCCTAGAAGTTTAAAAATCAAAAGTACAAGCCCGCTGTCTAATGTCTGACATAATGGTAGTACTTTGAGAGTTTAATCATATCCGAGGTGGTACTCGTTAAGAAAATTATTGTACGTAAAATGTGATGACGAGAAACTGAGGAATGAGCGCCAGGGGTCGGTGTAAGCTCAGTTATTGCAGCTCAGACTTAAATACATTTTCATCAGCATCAGACAGAGATCTTTATATAAATCTAGAAATGTGAAAATCACCTTTTAGATACTTTAAAAATAATAATGAATACTGTACATACTTTTTGTCAGTAAACAAACTAAACATCCTTTATTGGGTTGAACCTCAGCTATGAATTACAGTACTGTAGTTCCTTTTGCACACATTTTTCAACAAAGTCCTTCAGAACTCGTGCTGAACAGTTAAAATATCCACACGTTTTGCACAAGCAAACACAAAAACTCATTCCTTTTTAGCCTTTGCACAAGAGAATTGGTACGAAAAGAAACAAAGCAGATAAAAGAATGCTTACTGGTCGTGCGTGGCCATGCCAGTGTCAGAATAACGAGTGTCTTTGGCATATTTGATCACCAAACATTTGTACTGGGCTATCTGGAAGCGGCGAACTCTTCTCATCAGTTCAGTGCTGCAAAATGAACACAAGTTCAGTAAATAACAAGTTTATCTGACCAACAACCACTGTGTAAGGCAAAAGTTTCAAATCACTGCAAATACCGGTACTTCTTTTTAATACAGTCTCAACAAACAGTTTGACCAGCTTACTGAGGGTACGGTAATTAAAAAATGTCTTTATTTGCAGTTTGGCTGCTTTTTTCCCACTTTATTTTAATCTAGACTGCCTTGTGGCATCATGAGGACAATGGACAAGCTGAGGACCAAAGTAGCTGTCTGAAAAAACTAAAACAGTATGGGGGAAAGTCTGCTAGGAATAACACTAAAAGATAAAAAGAAGACAATAAGTAAAAGAAAAACACTGGTTTTCTGGACTCATAAATATTTGAATGCATGAATGATAGCTCAAAAGACAGAATAAAAATCCTACAGAAAGTAAATAAAAAAACAACATTTTATTAAAGGATTAAAATCAAGTCCAGCTCTTTAGAAACAAAAATAAACAGAAATGAGGGATTATTCAAGACATTTAAACACTACTGTAGTCTAACTGTGGCTCTTCTTCACATAATCCATTCATAAAATTGTACAATAAGTGGTCCTACAATCATCTTTATACCAAGTTTTCCACATTTTTATGTATTTTATGTTTTGTTCCTAACATTAAATGTTGCTGATGGACAGCATGATGAATAAACAAAATAAATATTGGCGGGAAGGTAAAGATTTGGGCGGAAATGTAGCACAACAGTATCACTTTAAACTCGGTGCTTTTATAACAACTGCTGTCAGCTTCAGCAATAAATAAAACACAACATTAATCAACATTTGAGGGGAAAAAAACTCACCTTTTGCCTGAAAACATCGGTCCAAAAATGACCTGAAAGTGACAACAAAGTGGGGCTGTTAGTCCCAGGAAGTAGGATGTACGTCTTTGCAATATTTAAAGCTATTTTACGGCGTTTTTAACGAAATTATTTAACGTTTATTTAACTTTTATCTTCTTTAGATCATGGAAACCAACCTGAATTTGTCCTCGCGCGTTTCTGGGCGAGTTTGTAAAAAGCACTGGAGAGTCAAAATAATCCATGATAGTTAAAAAGAGACTGTTCCCAAAACGTTACAAGAAGGTTAAAGTTTAAAGAAGTTACAGGTTTAACATGAATGAATAAATAAAATACATTTAAAAAAATAGTTATTCCAGATGCTAAATACACGAATATACTGTACAACAAAGCTTTGCAGCGCGAAAGTTTTCCTGAAATGATAACCAATGATTTTAAAGTCACGTGATAAAGACAACCAATCAAATTCATCTATTATTTTCCCTCGTGCTTCAACGGACCAATCAGCGCACAGATGTGTTTTTTTTGTTTTGTTTAACTTTATCAACAACAACGGACTACAACAAGAACTCATTGCGTTATGGTTTTGATTTGATTTGATTTGATGTTTATTCGTTCATTTTAAAAGAACAATACAAGACAGTTTCATCAGATACAAGATTACAAGTAGGATAAAATGAAGGGAGCAGAAAGAAGATGAAATCTTATTATATCTGCCCCTATTTCACAGTTTGTTCAACCAATGATAACTTTCAAGCAACATCACAGAATGAATAGTTCTACCTATTTTCCTAACTGTAATACACAAACTACATCACAAAATGAATAATTCTACTTAATTTTCCTGACTGTAAAACATAAACTAGATCACAAAATGAATAATTCTACTTAATATTTCTAACTGTAATACACAAACTACATCACCCATAATTCTAATTAATTTTCTAATTCTAATTTTTTTTTTTTTTTTTTTTAATTTTCCTAACTGTAATACACAAACTAGATCATAAAATGAATAATTCTACTTAATTCTACTTAATTTTCCTAATTGAAATACACAAACTAAAAGATGGCACAACATCAAGATGTTCACAAAATGAATAATTCTACTTAATTTTCCTAATTGTAATACACAAATTCATCACAAAAATGAATAATTCTACTTAATTTTTCTAACTGTAATACACAAACTGCTTCATAAAATGAATAACTCTACTTAATTTTTCTAACTGTAATACATAAACGTACGTTTGAAATGATTAATTTCCTTTAGCTGAAATTTAGTATACCAGTTTCAAAGATATTTATCAGCGCTTAACTGTCCTAAAGATTCACATAATAATAACATTTTCAATAATTTCAATAAATCAGGGAATATCATTGACTTTTTTTTTTCTGTAGGGTGTAACTGAAAGCAGAACACTAGAATTCTAGTGCTCTATTAGAACACTATGTATTCGCACTAATGTTTGCATTACATTATTGCCTATACTACTGTTTACATTCACTGTTTACATTTATTACTACTGTTTACATTTACATTTACACTACTTTTTATATCTACACTACTGCTGATATATATATATATATATTTTTACTAGCCTTATTGCATATGCCACTTTACCTCTATACCAATATCAACTACCTCATACATATACTGTGTACATAAACTTCATATGCTGCTTTGTCACTCTATTACAAATGTCAATGCCAGAACTTTCATTTTATTTTATAGATATACTTTTTACACTTTTATACTACTATGCAAAAAACTCAGGACAGTATTACACTTTTGTTATTTCATTTTATGCTTATGTTTATTAAATGTTTAGTGTTTTAGTGTTGGTGTAACTTTTCATACTTTCATACTACTACTATGCAAAAACTACTATGCAAAAACTCAGGACAGTATTACACTTTTATTATTTCATTTTATGCTTATGTTTATTAAATGTTTTAGTGTTTTAGTGTTTAAATGTTTACTGTTGCACCGAGGGACAGAGAGAAATGCAATTTCAATCCTGTGTATGTCCTGTACATATTGCAGTTTTGACAATAAAGTTGACTTTGACTTTTGAGATGCTTAAATGCTGAAAAAACCAAAGGGATGCTTTTTTCAAATAGGAAGTTGGTCCCAGCAGTTCTTCCTCTCATTTTATCCTCAAATGGTGTCCCTATTGAGTTTGTTGACTCCTATAAATATTTGAGCATCCTGGTCGATTCGCATCTCTCTTTTAAACTCCACGTGGAAAACCTAGTAAAGAAACTGAAAGTTAAACTGGGTTTCTTTTTCAGAAATAGATCATGTCTACGGTAACTCTGAATGTTAGGAAACACCTTGTAACTGTGACTTTCCTTCCCTCCATTGCGATGACATCATTTACATGAATACTCCTAAGCACCCTGCAGATGTTGGATGTTGTCTATCATGGTGCACTAAGATTCATAACTGGTTGTGATTATCGTACCCACCACTGCACCCTGTATTCACTGGTTAACTGGACATCATTAACTTCACGCAGACTCTTCCACTGGTACATTTTCATCTTTAAATCACTTCTTGGTCTGCTGCCCTCATACATCTCCTCCTACATGTCTTTGCGTGAGTGCAGCTACAGCGTGCGCTCTCAGGACATGATTACCTGCAGTGTTCCGTCAGTGAGGACTGAACTTGGAAAAAGGACCTTCTCCTACTCCGCTCCTGCTTCATGGAATATCTTACAAAAAGATCTGAAGCTCTCGACCTTGACTTCTCTA
>JBBPBX010011240.1:0-19673 GCA_038048925.1 Garcialebias charrua | reverse complement strand
TATATATATATATAGGAAATGGATGTGAATAAGATATTTGAGTTTGACAGGTTATGGAAGGATTTTTGTGTTTTCTGTTCTGATTAGATTAATCATAGATTAAGTGTTTAATTTTCTGAATGTGGTCTTAGCCCTTATCACAGACATCTCTGAATAAGAGCAGTTGAGCTTTTCTCAGATATCAGACTAGTCAACAGAGTAGTGTAGGGTTTTTCTCCTCACAGGTGTCTATGATGATGAAGATGAGATGGCCTGACTTGGCTAAAGCATAGTTCATATTCTTTGCTAAGGTTAACACATACCTGAAATGGAGCAGAGTATATGCAATGTTTTGAAGTTTGTTAAGAGTTGATAATTCAATTTTGGGTAATTTAAGGGTTTTTGAGAAAGTATTGGATTTATAAAGTCAAGTTAAAGTCCAGTTGTTTTTTATTGAACGCCTTTTAAAGGTATTGAATTTAACTTCATTATTCCTGCATATACCCTGTAGAGGCGTGTATGTTGATAGGAGGGACAGTCCGCTCAGTTCTTTCTTGTTTTTATTTTTATTTGTTCGTCTTTGCATCTATTTTTGTCTTGTTTGTTTTTGTCTGTTTTGTTCTTGTTCATTGTTTTTGTTTGTTTTGTCTTGTTTCTGTTTGTTTGTTACATTTGTCTTGTTTGTTTTTGTCTGTTTTATTCTTGTTCATTGTTTTTGTTTGTTTTGTCTTGTTTCTATTTGTTTGTTACATTTGTTTTATTCTTTGTTTTTGTCTGTTTTGTTTTTTATTCTCTTGTTTGTTCTGTTTAGTTTTTCTTACCATTTAGTATTGATGCTTATTTTATATGAGGGTTTTATATTCTGGGTGGGTAACTTAAATGTAATATTGCTGTGGGAGGGAATGTTAGAGATTTCCAATGTGTATCAAGTTTTTAATTGCATTCTCACATAGAACATATAGGATTTTGTTGACATGATGTTTGTCATGTCAAAAGGGGAATTGAAATATATTTCTATCAGTATTGCATTACACCCATTATGTTCCATTATTTGTATTCACTTAATTCTGCCTTATAATGTGAAATGTGACACTAGGCAGAACGTTTTTCTCTCGGGCTTTGTTTTCACTAGGGAACAGTTACACGCCTGCACATACACAGACATAACACTGGATGATTGACATACAGAGCTGATAGTTTGTTGACAGAAAGGAGGGTCACGTGGTAGTGTAGGTGGTTCCAGGGCGGTCCTGAAGCAGTCCAAGGAGGTTCCAGGGTCCAAGGAGGCGGTGACGACATCCGGGGTTTTTATAACCGTGGCCCTGCCTTTGAAGATGTGTGTGTGGACTGTGTTGGAGTCAGGTCTGTTGTCTGCTGTAAGGTTTATTCTTATATGTACAATAAACCTGCATAAAATTTGCACATTCGTTTCAGAGCTTCCTTCAACCTTTTGAATTCGCAACAAGTCGAAACGTTTTCTGCAACAAATAAAGTCCAGTTGATCCTGTATTGAACGCCTTTTTTGATTTTATCATGTCCTGGACGACTGAGAATCTTCACCAGCAAACTGTAGAAGTTGCATACAATTTTCCCTAAACTCCAATCAATGGGTAATATATTTTTGTAACAGACAGTCAGACAGGCAAAAACAATATTTTCCATCTTTGCTTTTTTTGGTTGTGAGCACATCAAAGGTATATTCTTATAATAGATATTCTATAAACATATTTATATGGGCAGCACGGTGGCGCAACTGGTAGAGCTGCTGCCTCTCAGCGAGAAGGTCCAAGGTTCATCACATCCCGGCTGGTCCGGGGGCCTTTCTGGGTGGAGTTTGCATGTTCTCTCCGTGCATGCGTGGGTTTCCTCCGGGTGCTCCGGTTTCCTCCCACAGTCCAAAAACATGCATGTTAGGTTGATTGGTAACTCTAAATTGACCCTGGGTGTGAGTGAAACAGGTCCCTCTTGTAAAATGAGTCCCCGTGGCTCAACGAGGATAGCCTGTATAAATAAAGGTTGAATGAATGAATATTTATATTTTGTAATCAATATCTACTTGTATCTATGGTAAATGGAGCTTATTTATATAGCGCTTTCCAGCCCCCTATGAGGGGCCCCAAAGCGCTTTACAATACCAACCATCCACCCATTCATACACCGGTAGTGGCAGACTGCCATGCAAGGCGCCATCCAGTCCTACCGGGAGCAACTCGGGGTTAAGTGCCTTGTGACACATGGTGTGGGGAACTGGGATTCGAACCGCCAACCTTCCGATCGGGGGACCACTGCCATTACCACTACGCCACGGCCACCCATCTGTGTTGGTAATGATTACAGTGACACAGTGATTGTATAGTGAAAACATCTTCATTTTGGGGTTCAAAATATTATTTCCTGACCTCGAAGGCTCATTCATCTTGAGAAAATTAGGATTACTTGTACCACTCTTTTCCGATCAGTGTTTTAACAAAGTTGGTGGACAAAAAAAACAATGTATCCTTTGGTTTTTTTGTTGTTGCAGTTTTTCATCTTTCTGAACGAAAACAACCTAACCGATGGAAACTGGCCTTTTTCTTTTCATAAATGACAGCCGTCTTGTCCAATCAGCACGTAGGAGAAGGATTGTCTCCGCCTCCTTTTGGGCTCTCTGAGCTGCCTGGACCAATCAGCGTTCACCTCCGTGCGTTCAGCCATTTTGTAAGAAAATCAAGCAAGTCTGCCGCCCTACCTCAGTCCAGACCTGCAGTTTTTTTCTTGTGCAATGGACGGGTAAGTGAAGATAACCGTACTTTAGACTTTAGTCTTTTTGAAACAAACTGCTTTCAAAAGTTTCTTTTATTAATCTTATGTCGATTGTTTGTGTAAACGTCGTTGCTTCTAAGGTTTCCTCGGTTGAACTTTTGACAAACTTTAGTCGGAACAGTTTTTTTCTCTTCCGAACGCGCAACAGTTAGCAGGCTAGTTGCTAGCAGCTAGCGACGGTAGCGCCTCTGCTTTCCGTCATAAGTTACGAAATGTTTGAGTTCTTGTAGCGCGATGAAGACCTAATTATAACAAAAACAACATGACGATACTTCAACTTGTTTTAATATAATTCAAACGACGGGTTGGCTTCGCTGACGAACAGTTACTTTGGCTAACTGCGCCTTTTGTAAGTTGCTTTCAGGGGAAGTGGAGTTAAAGCAACGTGTCTTATTTCCGCATTCATTTGTCCGTGGAGTGCCAGCAGGTCCATGTTGAACATCATGATGCTGGAGATGTCTGAACCTTAATGTTGATTCAATCACAGTCCCGACTTATCTGATCACTGTTTTACTCAAACGTACTTTGTTTTCGACTCGATCGCCTCATTCCAGTCGGTTCTTGAAGCTTTTCGAAGCCACCGTGAGTTACCTGTAGATAAATGAGACTTGTGAAGACTCTTTTTTTGTGTATACCTGTAGATAAATGAGACTTGTGAAGACTTTTCTGTATATACCTGTAGATAAATGAGACTCGTGCAGACTCTTTTCTGTGTATACCTGTAGATAAATGAGACTTGTGAAGACTCTTTTCTGTGTATACCTGTAGATAAATGAGACTTGTGCAGACTCTTTTCTGTGTATACCTGTAGATAAATGAGACTTGTGAAGACTCTTTTCTGTGTATACCTGTAGATAAATGAGACTTGTGCAGACTCTTTTCTGTGTATACCTGTAGATAAATGAGACTTGTGCAGACTCTTTTCTGTGTATACCTGTAGATAAATGAGACTTGTGAAGACTCTTTTCTGTGTATACCTGTAGATAAATGAGACTTGTGAAGACTCTTTTCTGTATATACCTGTAGATAAATGAGACTTGTGAAGACTCTTTTCTGTGTATACCTGTAGATAAATGAGACTTGTGAAGACTCTTTTCTGTGTATACCTGTAGATAAATGAGACTTGTGAAGACTCTTTTCTGTATATACCTGTAGATAAATGAGACTTGTGAAGACTCTTTTCTGTGTATACCTGTAGATAAATGAGACTTGTGAAGACTCTTTTCTGTGTATACCTGTAGATAAATGAGACTTGTGAAGACTCTTTTCTGTGTATACCTGTAGATAAATGAGACTTGTGAAGACTCTTTTCTGTATATACCTGTAGATAAATGAGACTTGTGCAGACTCTTTTCTGTGTATACCTGTAGATAAATGAGACTTGTGAAGACTCTTTTCTGTGTATACCTGTAGATAAATGAGACTTGTGCAGACTCTTTTCTGTGTATACCTGTAGATAAATGAGACTTGTGCAGACTCTTTTCTGTGTATACCTGTAGATAAATGAGACTTGTGCAGACTCTTTTCTGTATATACCTGTAGATAAATGAGACTTGTGCAGACTCTTTTCTGTATATACCTGTAGATAAATGAGACTTGTGCAGACTCTTTTCTGTATATACCTGTAGATAAATGAGACTTGTGAGACTCTTTTCTGTGTATACCTGTAGATAAATGAGACTTGTGAAGACTCTTTTCTGTGTATACCTGTAGATAAATGAGACTTGTGCAGACTCTTTTCTGTATATACCTGTAGATAAATGAGACTTGTGAAGACTCTTTTCTGTGTATACCTGTAGATAAATGAGACTTGTGAAGACTCTTTTCTGTGTATACCTGTAGATAAATGAGACTTGTGAAGACTCTTTTCTGTGTATACCTGTAGATAAATGAGACTTGTGAAGACTCTTTTCTGTGTATACCTGTAGATAAATGAGACTTGTGAAGACTCTTTTCTGTGTATACCTGTAGATAAATGAGACTTGTGCAGACTCTTTTCTGTGTATACCTGTAGATAAATGAGACTTGTGAAGACTCTTTTCTGTGTATACCTGTAGATAAATGAGACTTGTGAAGACTCTTTTCTGTGTATACCTGTAGATAAATGAGACTTGTGCAGACTCTTTTCTGTGTATACCTGTAGATAAATGAGACTTGTGAAGACTCTTTTCTGTGTATACCTGTAGATAAATGAGACTTGTGCAGCCTCTTTTCTGTGTATACCTGTAGATAAATGAGACTTGTGCAGACTCTTTTCTGTGTATACCTGTAGATAAATGAGACTTGTGATTGAAGACTCTTTTCAAGTCAAAAGTCAAAGTCAAAGTCAACTTTATTGTCAGATCTGCAATATGTACAGTGCAGGACATACACAGGACCGAAATTGCGTTTCTCTCAGTCCCTCGGTGCAACAGTAAACATCTAAACATTGAAACACTGAAACATATAATAATAGACATAAGCATAAAAATAGTAAAACTAACACTGTCCTGAGTTTTTTTTTTTTTGCATAGTGGTATAAAAAAAGAGTATAAAAAGTATAACTAAAATAAACTAAAGGTTTCTAGCATTGACATTTGCAAAGTGGCAAAGCAGCGTATGAGTCAATGTACACAGTATATGTATGAGGTAGTAGTTGATGTTGTTGTAGAGGCAAAAAGTGGCATATGCAGTAAGGCACATTGGGCATCCCTAAATAAGACCGTTCAGAGCACACTGTATATGTACCAGCAGTGGTGTAGATATTAGAGTAGTGTAAATAAATGTAAACAGTAGTAATTACATGTAAGCAGTATTAATAAATGTAAACAGAGAATGTAAACAGTATTATGATTATAGGCAGTGATGTAATACAGACATTAGTGCAATTATGAGAAGTAGTGCAAACTGTATGAGCACATGACCGAGAGTTTAGTGAAAACCCGTTTGGTGACACAGAGTCTAGTGTTAAAAACTTTGTGTTGAGTGATAATATGTGAGAAAGTTTTAGTGTTAAGGCAGTTCAAATGGGAGGGGAGGCAGAGCAGGCAGAGTGTTTAGCATTCTGACTGCCTGATGAACAGAGCTGTCTCTCAGTCTGCTGGTTCGAGCCTGGAGACTCCTCAGTCTCCTTCCTGATGGCAGCAGTCTGAAGCAGCTGTGTAGTGGGTGTGTGGGATTTCTGTGTATACCTGTAGATAAATGAGACTTGTGCAGACTGTCCTCTTTGACTCTTATTTACTTGTTTCCTTCAGCCGCCTGGACACCACTGAGTTGTACCCTCTGGGAGCCGGCTACGTCCCTGAGATTGAGTATGTATTGGTCAAGTTGTACTTCAGTCATAGTTCGTTCTATAAGTTAGGGTCATTTGCTTTAAAGACTGTGTAAAGTGAATTTCAATATTTTCTTCAATAAACATTATAAATGTCATAATTGTAATGTTGTAAATGAGTAAAAAGTCTCAAAATTGTAGCTCAATTAATTTTGGAGTTATAGATCAACCTGTGTATAAAGATATGTCTGTTTCAGGATTTTTTAGGCGTGTTTTAAATGTGACCGCGTTTCGTCACGCGGTCTTCTTAAGTATAGCCCCACCCCCTGCAGCTCCAGCCGTATAAATTACTTCTTCGCCTCGGTGGAGCCGTTCACTCGCGAATCGCAGATAGCATCAGATAGCAATAGCTATAGCTCCTTTTTTGCTAAGAAAATGTGACAGGTCCATTGCATACTTAGTTATCAACGTGATTACTCTATATTTTAATCACCAACACAGACCCCGCATGCGATGTGACCGGGTCGGACCGGGTGCAGCGAGTCCGCTGCTCATCTTCTAAAATAGCGCTTATTATTAAACACATAACAGCGGAGTTATGAATTATAGTTGTGTCCTCAACTTTAAAAACAAAACCAGAGTTGTTTGTGCACTAAAAACAGCGTAACTGTTGGAAAAAGGAGCTGCTGTTGCAGCCAGAACTCAGATAAAAACAGAGCAGGTGGATCTCTGCTGCACCTGTCTGCCTCTCCACACACAGCTCAGGCTGTGAAGAACGATGCCGACCGTCACAGTGGTCACTGTCTGACTCAGAGTCTGAGTCTGGCTCTGGACGTTCAAATGAGTAGGGCTGGAGAACTCCAATTAGGCTGCCAGCCTTCAAGAACATCTTCAGGGTGCAGGACACGGCGCAGTACTGCGCTGAAACCACGCCCACGCGCTGACACGCCCCCAGCGTTTCAGACCAGGGCACAATTATGTTTTTTCATTATTTTTGAGACTTAATTTTATAAGGTAAACAATGTTTTTAATCAGTCAGATTTATATGGGTGATTAATAACACATATTTATGCCGTGTGACAAACTCAAAACACACATTTAATTTTACTTTACACGGTCTTTAACTATGAATGTTAAAGCTCCACTGACATGTTCTTTTAACTTTTCAAAAAATGGCACAACATATATAAATATTAAGATAGACCTCTGACCGTTTTTGCTAAAATAATGTTAAATGAATGACAATTTCTCTCAAAATAGTTTAAAATTAGCGCCGTTTTTTTAGACCGTAAATCCGGATCTTCCGGTCACGTGTCAGCATTCCTGTTTGTGACGTCACGTCCGATACTGAACTCTGCTCAAACGACAAAAATATAGACGCATCCGTCGAATTTAGCCATTTAAAACTACATTATAGCGATTTGGCTTCGCTATAATGTAGTTTTAAATGGCTAAATTCGACGGATGCGTCTATATTTTTGTCGTTTGAGCAGAGTTCAGTATCGGACGTGACGTCACAAACAGGAATGCTGACACGTGACCGGAAGATCCGGATTTACGGTCTAAAAAAACGGCGCTAATTTTAAACTATTTTGAGAGAAATTGTCATTCATTTAACATTATTTTAGCAAAAACGGTCAGAGGTCTATCTTAATATTTATATATGTTGTGCCATTTTTTGAAAAGTTAAAAGAACATGTCAGTGGAGCTTTAAACTGTCTGATATGCAACAAAAGCATTCTGCGTTCATTTTGCCATAAGTGTTTTTCTCTCCATTTTCTAATTGTGCACTTTTCACTTTGACAGCAGTGTCCATGACATATCAGTTGGCACCAAGGTAAGCACATTTTGTGTCCCGTTTCTTCGTTTCTCCTGTTCGTTTCAGATGTTAGGCATGAGTGTAGAGGCGGCCTTTAGCTTTTTAGCTAGCTCACCAGTATAGTGAGCCTTGCGTCAGTGCCGGCAGGTGGTTGGGGGGGTTTGGTAGACGGGGCGCTCTTTCTGTTGGCAGGGCACCCCGTTTGTAAAATGGCAGAGGAAACGCTGCTCTCCAGTGTTCCTATTGAACTGTCAGTGCTATCTTGAAAACTGTAAGGTCCTTGGTGACTGTACCTGAAGCAGTTAGATCATAACTGAGCTGAAACTATCCTCCCACAACGACCCTCGTCCTTGTGGCCAAAGGCCATTGTGTTTTCACGAGATTTCTGACGTACCGTACACGCCTACGCCACCACACCTTTATCCGTTTCAGTCAGACCTGTTTTTCCATTTTGAGTAACAATGCACCGTGTGATCTCGGATGATACTCGGGGTTTACCTTTTCTAATGTGTTCTTTGAGTTTTTGTAAAGGTTCAAATGCTTTGGTTGTGGGATGATGAGTTTTGGGGCCCTGCTTTGGTGGAGTCTGTAATTTTTCTGTCTGGGCAGAGCGTCTGGCATTCTGTGGTCACATTCCACTCTTCCCTCCTCCAGCCCCCTGTCGAGGATAGATTCCTCCCCCCTCTGCAGACCAAGCCTGATCATGGTTCGGCCCACATGTCTCTACCTGTTCTCCTTTCCTTTGTGGTTTTCCTGAGTGTATTGCCCACCAACCCACAAAGAGACTTTAAAAGATCCAGTCATTATTGAATCAACTCGACTTGTTCTATAATGTAACATTACTAGAGTTAAAAAAAAATCCTCAGGACACTAATGTTGTGTTAAAAACGCTGAACAGTCTTAGTTTGAATCGGCTCTGTGTCAGCATTTCTTAGTTACTGTGTCAGCATCTTTCACAAGCAACAAGTTTTTATTGTCTTGAGTAAAATAGAAGTTTAAAAACGGACAAAATCTTACTGCAATTATTATTAAAGCATTTTAATTAGTTACCTTTGTGACCTTTGACTTCTCGCCCACCCCAGAGAACTGAAAACGACCCTGATGTCAGATGACACTTGTTCATTCAACCTTTATTTAGTCAGTTTAATCTCATTGAGCCTCGATGAAGAGAGACCTGTCTACAAACTAAAGCCTCCAATAGACCTCAGCGTCCTCCCTATACGCCTCTGTACGACGTACATACGCTGTGGGAAAAGCGTAGCCCCCGCGTAGCCCCTCGGGCACAAACGCGCAAAGCTCTTTTTTTACGACCGCGCACGCTTGCGCGGTGTCTGACCATAAACTTCCCCGGCGCCGGACTGTTTCGTATGTTACACAAATGAATTAAATTCCTCTTCTTTATTGCTGATCGGGCCTTTTCTTTTGTTTTTTTGCCAAAAGTCAAGTAATCGCTTCTTCCTCCGTTCACTCGATGACTGAAATGAATGAATTCAGGTCCTACCTGGGTGCACGAGGCTTTATATATTTCCTGGTGGGTGGTGGGCTGCAGGAAAAGCCTTCCGTTATTTTTATTTCTTAGAACTTTTTATAACATATAAAGTAGAAACACCGCAGCAGAACGGGCAGCGGGCTGCTTTCATGAGTTCTCAAGTGTTCTGATGAGCTGTCAATCATTTCAGTAGGCGTGTCAGCAAGTGACCAATCAGCGACCTCAGTTACACCTGGAGCTGCTCACAGTACAACAAGGATTTGGAGCGAAAACGCGAGCATTTAAAAAAAAAAAAAGAGCTATAACAGCGAACGCATGCGCACAGAATGCGCACGTAGAGTGGCGTCCAGGTAGGACGCTCAGGTCTATTGGACCCTTAAAGAATGATGACAACAGTAGATTTTCCTTGTGTCTGCTGCTAACAGAACATGGAGCTGGTTTTCAGATATTTCATGGCCATGTTTGTTCTTTGTTCATGTCAAGATTTTCATCAAATCTATTTTATATTTTCCTCAACACTAGTGTAGTTTTATTTTTTTTATCTATCAAAGTATCAGAACAATTATCTGACAAAAGGTGGGAAATAAAGATCAATCTCATGTGAAATGTTGTTACTCGGTTTTAATATCTGCCTTTTGTGAGCATGCTATGGAACTTGCCACCTCTTTGGATGTTTCAATTTGCAAGATGAAGAAGAATGCTGGTAAACCTGCTTTGGTTTGAAAAGAGGTGTTTGTTCAACTGTCGGCCTGTTTGCAGCGTCTGTGTGAGCTGCGCTGTAACAATACCCCCAGTCTCAGCCTGAACAGGACATGCATTGTGGAGCGTTGTAGAGCTTAGACTTCTGAGCCACTTCTTGTGACTCCATTACTTCATTACAGTACTACAAACACACAGAACCATGAGAACAGCACTTTATATACACCGAAGAGCGAGTTTGGACAAGACAATACAGTAGTTGACTGGGAGATTTCCATCTTGACTTGCATGTTGGAGCATTAGTGTTTTTAACGTTCCTCTTAATGACTGAAAAGCAGGATGTACAGACAGCTGTTAGGCTGAAATGTGACATACCGGTACTGTGAGAGTGTCCATGTTGCCTGAAGCTAAAAAACTCTTTGTAGCCTTGTTTAATTGTATGCTTTTCTAACTCAAGTGAGATGTAAGTTTGAAAATATCTGCTGACTAATTTGGTCACTGACTTCTTCCTTGATCAGAAAGGTGGAGTTATTCTGAAATGTTAGCTGAATCCTCTCGGGTTATTATCACATCCTGCTTTATCACACAATAGCTCATTACTATGAGAACTGTGCTTTTTACCTTTCATGCTGTTAATTCATTCTTAAAGTTAATTGGGCCCTTTTTTCTGCAGAGGGGATCAGACGAACTCTTTTCTTCCTGCATTTCCAGCGGACCATATATCATGAGCTCAGGTAGGAGGGTTGCTGTGGAGGAGCTGGATCCTTTTTGTGTGTCTATCTTGTTTGTGTTGCCATGGTGATGGATCCATTATTCACAAAGAACCAGAGCCTAATGTTCCCTCCCTGATTGTATCTGCTTCTGTTTTCTCTTGCAGCCAATGGCAACGACAGCAAAAAATTCAAAGGTGATGTCCGCAGTCCCGTTGCCGGTGTTCCATCACGTGTGGTTCACGTACGCAAGCTGCCAAACGACATCAATGAGGCTGAGGTTATAAGCCTGGGACTGCCTTTTGGGAAGGTCACAAATCTGCTGATGTTGAAAGGGAAAAATCAGGTAAGGAAGAGTTAAACATGGGTCTGCTTTTGGTAATTGTAATTTCTTTTTTACCAAAAGACTAAAAACATGGTTTGGTCCCTTGATCCCGACCATGAGTAAGACAATGGTTCTTTTGTCTCATTCAATGGAAAGACTGTTAATTTTCCTTGCCAAAGGAGTTTATATTGTATAATATTATATATATATATATATATANTCGCTCCAGCCTCCCTGAGAACCCTTTGTTCCACAAACAATCATTCTTTGTTGTCGCCAAACCTACAAGGGTGATCAGGTTTTTACTGGTGTCTGTCTCTGTTTGTAGTGTTAGTAAAATATGTCATGAGCTACTAGTAAATGCAAAATAGCAACAACTCAGCCAACTTTAATGAGACTGAGCTAAAACGTACTTCAAGCACTAACTAATCATGTGAGTCATGTGACTGTTAGCAAAATATTTCAGAAGCCATTTGATAGATTTTAGTGAAACTTCCTGAAGTCAATGAATGTACATCTTGAACATTAACTTTTGGAGTCAACCCATTTCAAGATGGCTGCCACAGCATATCAACCTTAGGCAGTGCAAAATGGTGATAACTCTGTTAATTTGACAAAAAGTAAAGTAAGGTTGAGTGTGGTAGTAGCTGAGAGTCATGCTCAGTACTACTCCAAGGGCTCCTCATTGAGCGAGACCTTTGGTTAAAACTTCAGTAAATATTTGAGTTCACTCTGTTTGTCTGTTGGCAAATTGTGATAATAAAAGTTTTCGAAAGTCATTGTTGGATGTAGCTCCATAACTGGTCCAGGTTTGAAGTCATTGCAATTTAAGATGGCAGCAAAACACAAGAGTGACTATAAATCAGATTTTTATTTTAAATATTGAGCTATAATTGAATGCAGAAGTACGGTAGCTGAGTGTCACTCACAACACGTCCTCTGAGCATATTTATGTTTAAAGCTTCACCACTGGACAGCTGTTTCTTAGTAAATACAAATACACTCCAACTGTGACAGACTGGAATAATCTCTCAGTGAGTAATTATTATCTCTGCAGCTCATCATTCTTACAGTGGTGCTGGAAAGTTTGTGAACTCTTTATAATTTTCTATATTTCTGCATAAATCTGACCTAAAACATCATCAGATTTGTACACAAGTCCTAAAAGTAGACAAAGAGAACCGGTTAAAGAGAATAAAATATTATACTGGGTCATTTATTTATTGAGGACAATGATCCAGTACAACATGTTTGTGAGTGATAAAAGAACAGCTTCACCTCTGGATGTTGGTGGTTTCCTCACATTAACTGCTGCTTCAGGTCCTTCCACAACATCTGGATTGGATGAAGGTCAGGACTTGGACTTGGCCCTTCCAAACATGAACTTTATTCTTCTGGAACCGTTCTTTGGTAGAACCACTGCTGGGGGTCATTGTGTCGCTGCATGACCCGCCTTCTCCTGAGATTCACTTCATGGACAGATGTTCTGACATGTTCCTTCACAATTCTCTGATATCATTCACAATTCATTGTTCCATCAATAATAGCAAGAAATCCTGACACAGATGCAGCAGAACAGGCCCAAACCATGATACTACCACCACCATGTTCCACAGATGGGAAAAGGTTCTTCTGCAGGAATGCTGTTGTCCTTTCTCCAAACATCACTTTTCATTTAAACCAAGAAGTTCTACTTTGGTCTCATCGTCCACAGAACGTCTTCTGGCTCGTCCACGTGATCTTTATCAAACTGCAGACGAGCAGCCATGTTGTTTTTGGAGAGCAGGGGCTTCTCCTTCCAGCCTGCCATGACACCATTGTTGTCCAGAGTTCTCCTGATGGTGGACGCATGAACAGGGGTGCACATAACAGGTACGCATGTGCAACAAAAATCAGAAATGTGTAGCGTCACCTGTGTTACCATACACCTTTGCGTACTTGACCATCAAGTCGTGGGGAGGATCTGGAGGTTTCCTGGTGGGCTGGTCTGATGTGTGGGCTGCAGGGCTGGTGCTCCTTGTTTTTTTTAATGGACTTTTTAGTAACAACATCAAAACTCAGAAGACCTCAACCGCTGCACCGGGGCCGCCCCGCCTCCACCCAGGGCCGGTCCGTTGGAGCATCCGCCATATTACATGTGGCAGATCTGCCGCTCAACTAAAACAAGGAACTGGACTGAACTTCACAAAGCACCGTTCTGCAAAGAGTTTGAAGTTGATGCCTGTCATTCACACACACTGATATACCTGGAAAATAAACCGGAACCAAAGACTGCATTAGAGTCTTTAGACGGTGGCACAACTGGTAGAGCTGCTGCCTCTCAGCGAGAAGGTTGCCGGTTCAAATCCCGGTCCGGGGCCTTTCTGGGTGGAGTTTGCATGTTCTCCCCGTGCATGCGTGGGTTTCCTCCGGGTACTCCGGTTTCCTCCCACAGACCAAAAAACATGCTTGTTAGGCTGATTGGTGACTCTAAATTGACCCTAGGTGTGAGTGTGAGAGTGGATGGTTGTTTGGTGTGAGTGAGACAGGTCCCTCTTGTAAATGAGTCCCCGTGACTCAACGAGGCCAGCCTGTATAAATAAAGGTTGAATGAATGAATTAGTCTTAAACTGTGACATGAAAGGTAAAGACAGGCAACATGCATTCCTTCAAGGAATGCACAGCTGGTAACTGACATGTGGAGTTGCCTGTCTTTGTCCAGGTTGCACTGCTGCAGTCTGGGAAATCTAAAAAGGCCCTTGCTGCTGTTTATAATGGAGCAATGTGCTATAGGAAGCAGCAGAAGCCTTCTCATAGGGCAGTCATTAACAGCCTGGCACATCTTGTCTTCTGAGGAGTTGAGATGCATAAAACCACTTCACCTAATACTAAACTTGGATTGTGGTGGGCATGAAGGGTGGTGAAGGACACGGGCATCTTAAGAGAAGTGAATTCTCCAACACTGAGAGGTTAAGGTTGAAAGGCCGAGGAGTGTGGGCATTAGGTAAAGACTCTGCAACATCAAGTCTAACCATTACAGTTCATATTTAGTAACAGTAGCACCACAAATGATTGCTCTGGACATATTTCTATGAGACGGTGTCCATGCATATTTCAAAGTGTCAAAACGGAGTCCAACACGTCCACACACTTGGACACCAACTATAACTCCTGAATGTTTCAACAGTCATCAGTAAGGCTTCTAATGAAAGGGACCAACTTCAGGAATCATTTCCTGATTTACTGTCAGCATCAATAAAATACAGTAAATTATGAATAAACAGTAAGGAGACACACAGCAATAAGCACACACCCCTGCACACAGCTGAAAACACGACAACAACTGCATAATGTCCATACTTGTCCCAAAAGTATTTACATGTATTTACCATACCAACTTCATTTATAGAGCACTTTATGCACCCAACAGGACCAAAGTGCTGTACACACAATCACAAAATACAATACAATCATATTCGTATTTAAACTTCTTCAGTGACTGAGGAAGTCTTTCAGAAGAAAGACGAAATGTTTCTACAATTTTTTTTTGTATGTCCAGAGGACCAGACTTAACTTTTTTCAGATTTTTCTACCTGGATTATTGATCATGCATCAGGATACTAAGCACTAATAACATAAACACAATAAAAACAATACGCCAAACAGCAGCATGAATGTATTTTTTTATAAACCCTGGCTGGAGGGGTCTCCTGGCCCTGCAGCGTCTCATGTTGAAAGAAACGTCTTCAGGTTGATCTCACAATGCCCCATACTCGTGTTGTACCTTGTTTCCTTTTGTCTTGAAACATTGTTAATATTCATAACTTCCATTTTCCTTTCTACAAGCTTTAAGAATTAAAATCTCAACATAGTGTTTGTTTGCCTGTCTTAAGTTTAAATGGGATGTATAAAT
The DNA here is from genome assembly GCA_038048925.1 of Garcialebias charrua. NCBI lineage: Eukaryota > Metazoa > Chordata > Actinopteri > Cyprinodontiformes > Rivulidae > Garcialebias > Garcialebias charrua. The sequence goes on along the minus strand of JBBPBX010011240.1, from coordinate 4,708 downwards.
TTGTTCTTACACGATGACTCGTCATGTTTCCTAGGTGAAGAAGATCGGGGGTGGTGGGTTTGGGGAGATCTACGAGGCGCTGGACCTGCTGACGCGGGTCAGTGTGGCGCTGAAGGTGGAGTCAGCCCAGCAGCCCAAACAGGTGCTGAAGATGGAGGTCGCTGTCCTGAAGAAGCTGCAGGGTGAGTGCAAATGGATTCACTGGATTCAGTTACTCGAACAAATCGATCGTCTCTGACACCGTGACCCACTGGATCCATCCAAATTATGCTGATCCCAAACATCAAATACTGAGAACAACTTTCTGTTGCAAGTTTCTCTGGCAGCACAGGAAGTGTCAGTAGTAGTTGAAGATCCTGAGCATCCTGATGGTGAGATGTTCTAAGATAAACATGGTGTCTCATCTTTTTTCTTCTTCTTTCGGCTGCTCCCTTCTTCAGGGGTCACCACAGCAAACTCTCACACAAAGACTTGGAGATTGTTTTTACACCGGATGTCCTTCCTGACACAACCACAGACACCGAGCTGCCACAGTGTGGAGCAGCGAGCTGCCATCCAGGGCACCCAGGGGAGCAGATGGTGGGGGTTAAGGGCCTTGCTCAAGGGCCCAGAGTGAAGGTGGAGGCAGGTGTGGGTGCTTCACATTTTGATGTTGTCGGTACTGGGAGTTGAACTGGCAGGGCCACCTTCTCTAACCTCTGTGCCATCACTCTCCAGAAAACCTGGTGTCTCACCTGATGTAGTGAATTGTTCATCACAGTTAATTTTAGTCTCAACACACCTCTGCCCTTCAACACAGATATGTTTACACAGTTGGTGCTTTAATTTTGAAGGTTTCAAATGTCGACACGTGAGAAACAGACTCAACACGAGAACTCCATCAGGAGATTTTAATCACGTCTTTTGCGCCCTCTTTTCTTTTTCCTTGCCTTTTAACCGCCACATTATGTTTTCCCTCTTTGCCATCTGAGAAATAAATCAATGGTCCAGGATCATGTTTGCTGTCTAATGGCCTTCATGGTTGTCCTGCATCCTGAGGGAGCCAGCATGTAACTTGAGCCCCACCAAACTCTGCTGACCTGCCCCGTTGTCAAAAGCCAACATTAACCCCTCAAGTGAACACCATTACACTGTGTTCTTCTCTTGTTTTAATTTTACTGCTGTCAAATTTGATGACAACAGAAAACATTAGGGGTGGGAATCTTGAGGCTTTAATATTTAGAATTTTTGGGAATTTTACATAAACACATTTAAACCATTTTGCTTGGCTAGTCATGGACCTTACCAAGCTCCGCCCACAGGGCCGCGTTTCATTGGCTAATGCCCATAACACGTCACAGCGCAGCTTCCACGTGCGTGCCGGTCTCACAAAACAAACGCTACGGTAGCGTTTGTGAGACCGGCACCACATGCTACTTACATTGCTAGCTAGCATACGTGCAGAATTTTTTCTGCGTCAGGGCTGGAAAAATGCTCCTCCACCGTCAGTGGGGTATCTGTACAGGAGATGTCAGGTACCCTGACCGTATTTGTGGAAGTAAAATTCACCGTTTCCCTATATGTGAAACTGAATGCCTTGCTTGGATCAAAGCTTGTGCACGACCACAAAACTGAACAATTATTTCTTTCACCAGCAGAGAAGGGTTGACCTGCTTTTGAAACCTGCTAGTTAACAACACGCGGTCACGATGAGAGAAAGCCACAGTTCACTGAACGTCCTGGAAGTTGGGAAGAAACAGCTCTGCTAACTCCACATGAGCTAGCTAACACAACGAGCTCTACTGTCGATTTCACCTAAAACTGCACAAAATCGTGACACGAAGGCTGGATTTTAACTAACACACCGAACGGCTGAGCTCGTTAGCCCTCACAAAAGTCGCTGTCGGCGTGTTTAGCAGCTAAAGCAGCAACGGCTAACCAATGGAGATTACAGTTAGCATTAGCTTTGCGACCAAGGCACACAAACTTTTGCCAACAATAGAAATCGCTGATTTCAAAAGTAACCCTCAAAACCATGAATGCCTGACTTACCCAGCCTTGCAGGACAATAGGCATCAGTGATCCTGTCCACAGCTGTAATAATGCTGAGCCTGAGCGTGTGAGGAGCTGATGTTTTCCCCATCAGACGGTAGCATTAGCGGTGACGCGCACGCTGTTTGGAGGCATCGCGTGGATCAAACAACTTGATAACGTCCACAAAAAAAAATAACATGAACTTGTTGGTTCCCCTGTCCATTGTCATGGCTGATATTTTGTTGGAATCTGGCAGAAATGATACACTATTCGACTCAGAAATACCCTGCAGAGTCAGTCGACGCCATATTTTCCATTGACACTAAGCTGCGCTTGGGAGACGTGCAGCCATGTTGGAGCTTAGGGGGCGTTTCTGGGCGGAGCTTGGTAAGGTCCATTGTCCTGGCCTGGACAAAGGTTTCTGTCCTGTCTCCGTAATCCATGCTCTATGATCGATGCCCTGGCTGACAAGGTTCATACAACAATTAGCTATTTGCAAAGTTCATGCTCAATTATCCAACACAAAAAAAAATCCAACACTGGACGGAGGACCTGACGTAGATTTGGCATAGTGACCACACAAACACCAGCTTTAGCCTTTAAAGTGTAAGCATAGATTAACATGAAGAAAATAGATTTTTAACTGTCGACAATAGATTGAGAAACTTCTATGTCCACAACGCAATGCGTCAAAGTGATTTTTGCTTTGTCTCTAGAAAATGTATATACAGGTGGTCCCCGACTTACGAACGAGTTCCGTTCCTACCCGCCGTCGTAACTTGAAAATCGTCGTAAGTTGGAAAATACGTCCAAACGGCACCTCATACGTATAGTAATTTATTTTACCAAGCACTTAGCCTATCCTAACACATTACCCTACATAATTATCAAAAAACACACATTTAGGAGCCATAATGAAGGAAAAAAAGAGTTAATAACCTACTGGGAGCTGGTGAATTCTTCTTCCGTCTGTTAGTATGTTAGCTCTTGCTCCTCCGGTCCAGCTCCGCTGTTTCTGCCGACACCATCCATCCGTCCATCCTACAGTAAGATCCGCACCTTTTGTTTACGACGTAAAACCTCCCTCCTAACCTCCCTCCTGTAGTAATTTTACACTGACTGCGTCAAGCTACTCTCCCCCCTCCCTCCTGTAAACTTCCTGTAAATTTCCGCTGTCCTTCGCTGAGTTTCGGTACCGTATTTTTTGGTGTAAAGGCGCATAAACCGCGTAACTCGAACAATGCTTTTCAATGGGAGGGCGTTCGTAACCGCGAAACGTCGTAAGTCGAGGACTACCTGTACATTAATAATGTCCTGATGCATGCTCAGTACTCCAGCTAGATAAATGGAACAAGGTTGTGAGGTCCTCTTTTCAACAAACAAGAATCCGTCCAGACGACCTGACAACCTTGTTAGATACATTGGTGATGTGTTTTATGACAGACATCTTGTTCTTGCTAAAAGCCTTTGGACTGAGGCTGCAGTCAACTTCCCAATGCAGTGGTGTCCTCTAAGACCAAGGACTTGCAGGTTTTCACTTGCTGACATGCACACAGGACCCGCGCATTCTCAATCAGTTCATCTGGACAGTTTCTTTTTTAGCAGAAACGTTTCACCCTCACTCCAGAGGGCTTCCTCAGTCAGAGTAGTCCAAAGCACACTGAAGTTAACCCACCAAGTAAGCAACTTATGTGGACCAACCAGTTTGCTGTAGCCAAGATGGTTTCTGGGGGCGTGTCCCTCGTCGACTCCTCCCAGGCAGGCAGACATGTCCAAAGTGGTTCAAGACAAGAAAGTTAATTCTCAATAGTCCAGGTATCAAATCCGCTCATTCTCAATCAGTTCATCTGGACAGTTTCTTTTGAGAATGAGCGGATTTGATACCTGGACTATTGAGAATTAACTTTCTTGTCTTGAACCACTTTGGACATGTCTGCCTGCCTGGGAGGAGTCGACGAGGGACACGCCCCCAGAAACCATCTTGGCTACAGCAAACTGGTTGGTCCACATAAGTTGCTTACTTGGTGGGTTAACTTCAGTGTGCTTTGGACTACTCTGACTGAGGAAGCCCTCTGGAGTGAGGGTGAAACGTTTCTGCTAAAAAGAAACTGTCCAGATGAACTGATTGAGAATGAGCGGATTTGATACCTGGACTATTGAGAATTAACTTTCTTGCACACAGGACATTCGCGCACACATGTTGACCTGCAGTGTGGACTATAGCTATTCAATAAATCAAAAAGAGTGGATGTTTAGCAAGTGGTTGATGAAAAGGCAGGACAAAGACTCAGACGAACTCCCTGTGTCTCACAACTGAACGATGTCATTGATGCGAGGCCATGAATTGATCCTGACAAAGCTTTGCCCCATGTCTCCCAGGGAAAGACCACGTGTGTCGCTTTGTGGGATGTGGCCGCAACGATCGCTTCAACTACGTGGTGATGGAGCTCCAGGTCAGTCCCAGTAAAGAGTTAATGTTATGCTGCCGTTTTGGTCAGCACTCCCTTTCAGAAGAGATTTTCATTCTCAGTAGGATTATTTATGAAAAACCAAAGGTTCAATAATTATCATTTGCTTTGCAAAACATTTCTGTGCTTGTTCCAGTCTTTAGACAGAGCTCGCACTGTAAGAGATAGTCACATTGACTGATCAAAATGGGTGTTCCACAAGGTTAAGGCTAATATATATATATATT
>JBBPBX010011239.1:32414-56340 GCA_038048925.1 Garcialebias charrua | reverse complement strand
CAGATTGAAACTCTTCATAAATGTTGTTGTTGGACAGGTGAGAGTGAAGTTGACTAGCAACAGTTTTTTCAAGGATCTTGGAGATGAAGGGCAGATTGGAGATCGGACGAAGATTACTGAAGTTGGTGAAGTCAAGACCTGGTTTCTTGTTATGCACAAGGTGCTTGATAAAGTTGCAAAACCATATTTGGCAAAGCATGCTGCTCAGCGCAGATGATGGATGGATGGTCACTCTGTGAACACCTTGAGGAGCTGAAGGCGGTGGATGTTGATGTGTGTGTCTCCCTGGTAAAGTTGGTGCTGGGTGCAGATGATGGATGGATGATGGATGGATGGTCTGTGAACACCTTGAGGAGCTGAAGGCGGTGGATGTTGATGCGTGTGTCTCCCTGGCAAAGCATGCTGCTGGGCGCAGATGATGGATGGATGATGGATGGGTAGATGGATGGTCTGTGAACTTTAACTTTAAACTGTCCAAAGGACTTTGGCCACTTTTAATTTTTGACTTTTTTTGTATGACTTCATCCTAGAACCAAATAATTTATAACGTAATAACAGTTGAGCAGATTCTAATAATCTTTATCTTATGATTCTTTAAAGGTCAAATGCAAATGGAAAGTTCTCTTAACTTCCAGTATGGATTTAAACACTATACACACTTCACATTGTAAAATAAGTTTAGGAAATTGAATGTTCCAGAACACCACTTAAGAAAATATAACGTTTAATAGGAAAAGTTTGAAGTGACAAACAGAAGTAACGAATTTCCATCTGGTGTCTCACGGCTTCCTCCAGAAGACGACACAGAGGTTGTTCAATTCTGGTGATTTTCTTCTGTTGACTGTAAAAGAAAAATGTGGTTAATTTAGTCCAGAAACTTTTTTTTTTAACTAACACAGTGTAATCACAACATGTTCATGTACTGACTGTAACCTGTTGGAGTTATTTGAATTAATATTCAATGTTTTATAGACATAAATGTGTCAAGCTAGCTCCATTTTTTTTCTCCCTTGTATTTTGTAACACAAATCAGCAATTATATCAAAAACCACACGGCAGATATTTTTCAAACTAAAATAGTGTAATCACAACATGTTCATGTACTGACTGTTACCTGTTGGAGTAATTTGAATTAATATTCAATGTTTTATAGACATAAATGTATCAAGCTAGCTCCATATTTTTCTCCCTTGTACTTTGTAACACAAATCATCAATTATATCAAAAACCACACGGCAGATATTTTTCAAACTAAAATAGTGTAATCACAACATGTTCATGTACTGACTGTAACCTGTTGGAGTTATTTGAATTAATATTCAATGTTTTATAGACATAAATGTGTCAAAATAGCTCCAGTTTTTTCTCCCTTGTACTTTGTAACACAAATCATCAATTATATCAAAAACCACACGGCAGACATTTTTCAAACTAAAATAGTGTAATCACAACATGTTCATGTACTGACTATAACCTGTTGGAGTTATTTGAATTAATATTCAATGTTTTATAGACATAAATGGGTCAAGCTAGCTCCATTTTTTTCTCCCTTGTACTTTATAACACAAATCATCAATTATAACAAAAACCATACGGCAGATATTTTTCAAACTAAAATAGTGTAATCTGAAAGGGAACACGAGGGAGACCATATATTGTGTCTTTAAACACATATAGTGCCACCCAGATGTAACTAAAGGATTTTAACAGGGGTCAGTATTAAGCTGACCTCTTTATCCTTAATTAATCTACTTATTCAGATTGAATAGTAATTTCACGGATTCTTTTCTTTTTCAGTTTACCCAATATTTCTGTGATCTTTATGATGGATAAATAAACAAGCCATTAAGTGACAGAGACGTTAACTTAGTTGGTATGCCAAAGACACTACCATTTATTTAAGATAAATCACTAAATTAACACCATTACACTTGATTGACATGATTTCACTTTCTTTCAATTTAATACGTCAGCACACTTAAATTCAACACAACAGACTTCAATACTGGATGTTAAACATATTTAGTCTGTGGGCTCTTTAGCTTAAAATAGTTTCCAGCTTAGAATTGAGGGAAAAAGATAGGAGGAAGATGGGAGATGGTTTAAAGGAAATTATCTTGAGCATGATACCAAAAGTGACACTTCCATCCGACTTCTGCTAAAATCCAGGTACGTTTGTAAACAGCTCTTTACCTTTCGACGAGTCTGATAAAGAAATGACACCAGCCTTCAGATGCGCAGAGTCCTTTAGTCCCAGCACGTCCAAAACTGGTTCTAGTTTACGTTTCAACGTCTCCTGGTTTCCGCTTGGTCATCAGAGAATATGTCAGCTCCTGGCCTCTGACTTCAAGATAAGCTTATTCCAGGAAGGAATAAACAAAGTTTGGAGCTTACGCTCGTTCTCAGTGGACTCATAACAGCCTGTTATCAGTCCTTAGCTGGACGACATGCCCTTAGCGTGTGGCTAAACGTCCATCCATCTCTTTGGGAAAGTTCACATCTCTTTTGAAGTTCCCAGCAAACTCTCAGGAACTAACTCGTTCCTTCAAAACTCTTGCAGACTCACTCGTTCCAGCAACAGCTTAGAACTTAAAGAAGGATCAGAGAGGAGAGAAACTTGTCTCTTTTTCATTGGTCCACTTGTTATCACTATTCAAGGTGAAATTCAGCGCAGAGAAGGAAATTGTTTAGGAAAAGTATCTGAGTGAGAGACTTTCAGACGCTAGATGAGAGTTTTAGCTTAAACTCGACAAAAACAATTTCAGTGTAAGTCAGTTTGACATTTTAGCTGAACTTTGACACCTTTTCACTTGCAGAAATGACACATTGATGTTTCACATTTAAAGAATAACAGCATATAACATATATCATGAAAATGGCAAAAGTTATTCTTTTGATCACATCAGCCTAAAATCAAAGATAGAAATAGTCTCTTTTGGTGACTATATTCTCAGATTACAACTAATGGAATGATTTTGTGGTAAATGTCTTGCTTTACTGAGAGGTCAGTAAAGGTCATCTCTGGAACAGTTCAAAAGCACACAAGTGTATCAAAGTGGACACGTCCATGTCCATTACAAATCACAACATGTTCATGTACTGACTGTAACCTGTTGGAGTTATTTTAATTAATATTCAATGTTTTATAGACATAAATGTGTCAAGCTAATTCCAATTTTTTCTCCCTTGTACTTTGTAACACTTATCATCAATTATATCAAAAACCACACGGCAGATATTTTTCAAACTAAAATAGTGTAATCACAACATGTTCATGTACTGACTGTAACCTGTTGGATTTATTTGAATTAATATTCAAATTTTTATAATTTATTTTCGTAATGCATGCACAGGTTTGGAAGAAGTCAAAGCGAACCTACTTTAAATGCAGCAGATTTGATCACTACGTGACATTATTAAAGAGTCAGAGTCAGAGTCAGAGAGTCGTTATTGTCATTTGCACCGCATTTGGTACATGTGATGAAAACGAGATTATGTACACAGGGTCCTAGTTACATCCAACAACAAATGCAAGAGAAAAACAGTAATAACATCTAGAATTAACTAAGAGAAACATCAACTAGTAATACACTAAGCCCTAATGTAGTGGAAAAACATCATTATAAACAGCAGCACGAACATGAGTCTGTATGAGCAGATGGTCACAGATGAACACAGCAACAAGAAAACAGATCAGCATCAGCATGATGTGATATTTTGCAGTGTTTATTCTTATTATTTATTTATTCATGAGTCTAACAGCCTCAGGGTAGAAGCTGTTCCTCAGTCTAGTGGTTCTACATTTGATGCTCCTCAACCTCCGTCCTGAGGGGAGTGGGGCAAAGAGTGAGTGTGCTGGGTGAGTGAGGTCTTTCATGATGCAGGTGGCTCTTTTTCTGCATCTGGAGGTGTAAATGTCTGTGATGGTGGGGAGACTGACTCCAACAGACTTCTGTGCAGCCTTCACCACTCTCTGTAGAGCTTTCCTCTCTGCAACTGTGCAGCCTCCATGCCACACATTGATGCTGGAGCACAGGATGCTCTCCACTGCACACCTGTAGAAGGAGGTGAGAACTGGGCTGCTCAGACCAGCTCGTCTCAGCCGTCTGAGGAAGTAGAGTCTCTGATGACCTTTCTTGATCAGGCTGGTGGTGTTGTTGCTCCAGCTGAGGTTATCATTCAAGTGTACACCCAAGTATTTGTAGCTGGAGACCACCTCCACCGCAGATCCACCTATGTTCAGTGGGGCATGGGTGCGTTTGTTCCTTCTGAAGTCCACATACATCTCCTTTGAAGATACAGGACAGCAAGGATACACGCAGTCTGTGGCAGGGAATACAGACCATCACAAACTACAAACCATCCCCCCAGACCTGTGACAGCTCAACCTCTGCGCTGAATGAACTGAATGAGTTCTTTGCTCGGTTCGAGGCAAGTAACAGCACACCTGCACATAAACTCCCCCCCTCTCCTGATGGCCAGGTGCTGGCGCTGTCCTCAGACAGCGTAAGGCGATCATTTATCAAGATTAACGCCCGGAAGGCCTCTGGTCCTGACAACATACCTGGTCGTGTGCTGAAGGACTGTGCAGGGGAACTCGCAGCGGTCTTCACGGACATCTTTAACATCTCACTGAGCCAGGCCATCGTCCCCACCTGTTTCAAAGCCACCACCATCATCCCTGTCCCAAAGAAGGCAACGCCCGCATGCCTCAATGACTATCGCCCAGTAGCACTCACCCCCATCCTGATGAAGTGCTTTGAACGGCTAGTCATGAAAAGCATCACATCTGTCCTCCCTGCCTCCCTGGATCCCTTCCAATTTGCATACCGACCTAATCGCTCAACCGACGATGCCATCTCCTCTGCCCTCCACACAGCTCTCACACATCTGGACACGAAGGACTCTTATGTTAGAATGCTGTTCATCGACTTCAGCTCGGCATTCAACACCATCATCCCCCAACAGCTCATCCTTAAACTGGACAGTCTGGGGCTGAACACCTCAATGTGTAACTGGCTGCTAGACTTCCTGACCGGGAGACCACAGACAGTACGGGTCGGGAGTAACACATCTAGCACCATCACATTGAACACAGGGGCCCCACAAGGATGTGTGCTGAGCCCCCTTCTATTCACCCTGCTAACACACGACTGCACACCATCATACAGCTCCAACCACTTCATCAAGTTTGCGGACGACACAACAGTGGTGGGTCTCATCAGCAACAACGATGAGACGGACTACAGGAACGAGGTGAGCCGCCTGGCCTTGTGGTGCGGACACAACAATCTCACTCTCAACGTGGAGAAGACAAAGGAGATTGTTGTGGACTTCAGGAAGAGGGATGCCCAACATGCCCCTCTGACCATCAACAGCACCGCAGTGGAGAGAGTAGACAGCACCAAGTTCCTGGGAGTGCATGTCTCAGAGGACCTGTCCTGGAGCAGGAACACTGCATCACTGGCCAAGAAGGCTCACCAGCGTCTCTACTTTCTCCGCAAGCTGAAAAGGGCTGGAGCTTCAACCCCCATCATGTGCACCTTCTACAGAGGTGCCATAGAAAGTGTCCTGACAAGCTGCATCACTGTGTGGTTTGGTGCATGTACTGCATCATGCCGCAAGAGCCTCCAGCGCATCGTGAGAGCAGCTGAGAAGATCGTCGGCACCTCCTTCCCCTCACTGCAGGACTTACACAGCAACCGCCTCACTCGGAAAGCCCACTGCATGGCAGGTGATCCCACACACCCACTACACAGCTGTTTCAGCCTGTTGCCATCAGGGAGGAGACTGAGAAGTCTCCAGGCTCGAACCAGCAGACTGAGTGACAGCTCTGTTCATCAGGCAGTCAGGATGCTAAACACTCTGCCTGCTCTGCCCCCCCTCCCATTTGAACTGCCTTAACACTAAAAACTTTCTCACACATTACCACACAACACAAAGATTTTAACACTGGACTCTGTGTCATCAAACGGGTTATTCACTAAACTCTCGGTCATGTGCTCATTCAGTTTGCACTACTTCTCATATTTGCACTAATGTTTGTATTACATCACTGCCTATAGTCATACTACTGGTTACATTCAATGTTTACATTTATTAATACTGTTTACATTTATTACTACTGCTTACATTTATTACTACTGTTTACATTTCCACTACTTTTATATCTACACCACTGCTGATACATATACAGTATTCTCTGACCAGCCTTATTTAAGGATGCCCAATGTGCCTTACTGCATATGCCACTTTTGCCTCTATAACAACATCAACTACCTCATACATATACTGTGTACATTAACTCATATGCTGCTTTGCCACTTTGCAAATGTCAATGCTTGAACCTTTAGTTTATTTTATAGTTATACTTTTTATACTAGTATGCAAAAACTCAGGACAGTATTATGTTCATTAAATGTTTAGTGTTTTAGTTTTAGTTTTAGAGTTGGTGTAAATTTTTATACTCTTATACCATTATGCAAAAACTCAGGACAGTGTCACAGTTTTACTATTTTATGCTTATGTCTATTATTATATGTTTCAGTGTTTCAATGTTTAAATAGTTACTGTTGCACCGAGGGACTGAGAGAAACGAAATTTCAATTCTGTGTATGTCCTGTACATATTGCAGTTCTGACAATAAAGCTGATTTTGACTTTGACTTGACTTGACTTTGTCTTCTTCACATTCATGTGAAGATTATTCTCTTTGCACCAGCTCTCCAGGTGTTCCACCTCCTGTCTGTAGCTGGACTCATCATTGTTTGTGATGCATCCCACCACCGCTGTATCATCTGCAAACTTAACAATATGACAGCCTGGATGTGTGGCTGTACAATCATATGTGAGCAGAGTGAACAGAAGAGGGCTCAGCACACATCCTTGGGGAGAGCCAGTGCTGAGGGTTATGGTGGAGGAGGAGAAGTTGTGGATCTTCACGGACTGTGGTCTGTTTGTTAAGAAGTCTAGTACCCAGTTACAAATGGAGGGGCTTAGTCCAAGTGTGGATAGTTTGTCTATCAGACGGTTAAAGGACGGTTAATAATAATAATAATAATACTTTATTTATAGAGCCCTTTAAAACAACCACAGCTGCAACAAAGTGCTGTACATAAAATCAAGAACATTTAAACACATAAAAATAAAACAGTTGTTAAAACATTAAGATCAATAAAAACAATAAAACAGTGCAGAACAAAATCAGTCTGTGCTAAAAGCCAGTGAGTAAAAATGTGTTTTTAGAAGAGTTTTAAAACTGGACAGTGAAGGAGCTTGTCTGACGGGAAGAGGGAGATCGTTCCACAGTTTTGGAGCAGCAACAGAAAAAGCTCTGTCTCCTCTGAGCCTCCGTTTGGACCTCGGCACCTCCAGAAGCAGCTGATCAGCTGATCTGAGGCACCGAGCAGGAGAGTATGGGTGAAGCAGCTCAGAGAGGTAGGATGGAGCAAGACCATTTAAACTTTTAAAAACAAATAAAAGAATCTTAAAATGAACTCTAAAATGAACAGGCAGCCAGTGGAGTGAAGCCAGAGTGGGGGTGATGTGCTCCCTCTTATGAACTCCAGTTAGAAGGCGAGCAGCAGCGTTCTGGACCAACTGGAGACGTCTGAGGGAGGACTGGCTGACGCCAAGGTAAAGAGCGTTACAGTAATCCAGCCGAGAGGTGATGAAGGCATGGATTACTGTTTCCAGCTGCTGCTGTGTAAGGATGGACTTTACCTTAGCCAGCTGTCTGAGGTGATAAAAACTGGTCTTGACCACCGCTCCAATCTGGGAATCTAATTTAAAATCACTGTCCATTTTAAAACCCAAGTTAGAAACTGTTTTCTTTACATGTGGTGCCAGAGGGCCAAGATCAACAGGGCAAGGTTCACAAGAGCCACTAGGACCAAACACCATCACTTCTGTTTTCTTTTCATTAAAATTTAAAAAGTTTAAAGACATCCAAGCTTTGATGTCTTCAAGACACAACAGAAGTGGCCTGATTGAGGAGGCATCTTTCTTTTTTAGTGGCATATAGATCTGACTATCATCGGCGTAACAATGAAAAAAGATCCCATGCTTTCTGAGGATTGATCCCAATGGAAGTAGGTAAAGGGAGAAAAGCAGGGGACCTAAAATGGAGCCCTGTGGAACCCCAAAACACAGAGGAGCAGTGGAGGATTCAGAACCAGCTATGTTCACAGACATGGTTCTGTCTGCCAGATAGGACCTAAACCAGCTCAGTGCAGTACCACAGATACCCACTTGGTGCTGTAAACGTGATATTAAAACGTTATGGTCCACTGTGTCAAAGGCAGCGGTTAGGTCGAGCAAGACAAGAACCACATGTTCACCAGAATCATTGGCCATAAGAATATCATTAAAAACTCTGACTAGAGCTGATTCTGTGCTGTGGCGAGTTTTGAAGCCAGACTGAAAAACCTCCATTATGTTGTGCTCGTCCAGAAAACATTTCACCTGTGAATACACAATTTTTTCTAAAATTTTTGAAATAAAAGGCAGCTTGGAGATGGGCCTAAAATTAGCCAAGACAGATTGGTCTAGGCTGGGCTTTTTAAGCAGGGGCTGCACCACCGCATGTTTAAAACTTATTGGCACAACACCTGAGGACAGACTGCTATTGATAACAGCAAGGATCACCTGCCTGATGCTGGAAAAAACCTCTTTTAACAGACGAGGGGGGACAAGGTCACGAGGGGAACCTGATGGCTTAATATGGCCAACCACATCCTCTAAAAGGGTCAGAGTCACTGGTTCAAATCTATCGAACACAGCCAGGCAGGGGACCAAGCAGGAGGGGTCAAAAGCAGGGGCTGAAATAAGGGCCCTTGTGGTAACAACCTTATTTATAAAAAACTGCAGGAAGTCATTACAGAGTTCAGTTGAGGCTTCATGGCAGACAGGTTGTGGGGCCTTCAGGACAGAGTCAATAGTTTCAAAAAGGACACGCAGGTTGTTGTGATTGGACGCGATAATGTCTGACAAGTATTGTTTTTTGGCCTCTTTAACAATGTTCTGGTACTGACGTTGACAGTCCTTTAAAATGTGAAATGAAACCTCCAGTTTATCCTTTTTCCATCTCCGTTCAGCTCTGCGGCACTCCTGTCTGGCTGCAAGAGTTTTTTCATTGAACCAGGGTTCAGGTTGCACCAGTTTAAAAGGTGCCACAGAGTCCAAAATGGTTTGACAAGAGGAGTCAAACCAGGAGCTCAGCTGATTGGTGTCAGCAGCAGAGTCAGAGGGAGCACAAAGTTGTTCAGGAACCCTCGTGGTATAAAGTCAGCTATGAAATATATTTTTATATCTGTTCATTGAGCTACATTTTAAAGACATAAAGCCGCCCGCGAGCTTTGGGTTATGACCGAAAGAACAAGATCTCGGATACAAGCGGCTGAAATGAGTTTTCTCCGCAGGGTGGCTGGACTCTCCCTTAGAGATAGGGTGAGAAGCTCAGTCATCCGGGAGGGACTCGGAGTAGAGCCGCTGCTTCTCCACATCGAGAGGAGCCAGTTGAGGTGGCTCGGGCATCTGGTTAGGATGCCTCCTGGACGCCTCCCTGGTGAGGTGTTCCGGGCATGTCCCACCGGGAGGAGACCCAGAGGAAGACCCAGGACGCGCTGGAGGGACTATGTTTCTCGGCTGGCCTGGGAACGCCTTGGGATTCCCCCGGAGGAGCTGCTCCAAGTGGCTGGGGAGAGGGAAGTCTGGGCCTCCCTACTTAGGCTGCTACCCCCGCGACCCGACCCCGGATAAGCGGAAGAAGATGGATGGATGGATGGAAAGCCGCCCGCGCGCGTTGCTCGTGGCGATCCTACTTTTTAAAATCCTGCAGTTTTGAGCAGTACATGATTACATTAAGGACACGTTCAGCTGAAGACCCCTTTGCTATAATTTTAAAAATAAATAATTGTTTTTACCGCGTTTATCATTTAAAGTCCTGCCGTGTTCGCTTCCCTTGCTTCCGTGAAAACAGCTCCAGTCCACAGACTCTTCCTTCCAGCGCGGGTGAGCACGCGTTGTCACCCCTCTGAAACCACACCAAAAATCTGGCGCGGCGCAGCACGGAATATCCGGTGGGGAAGGCGTAAAGTGGGTCTCTGCGAAGCACACGTAATATCCGACACGTGCCGACCGGTGGAAAAGGGGCATTATGTGTTAGTCCAAATGCTGAATGAATTTGTTCAATTTCACTTGCCACAACGTCGTATGTGTGCCTTCCTCTTATCCGTTTGCAGGCAATAGCAGCCTTTTCTCTTTTAAAGTTGGCTGGGTTGATCCAATGTGCTGTCATGCCCAAAAAACTTTTGTTATGACAGGTCCAAATATCCGCAGTAGTCCAAATATCCGCAGTAGTTGACACTTCAGGCAACTGGGGACTCATGTACAAAGACTTGCGTGGATTTCTTACTGAAATGTGATGTACGGTCAAATCCAGAAAACGGCGTACGCACAAAAAAATCCAGATGTATCAAACTGTGCGTACGCCGGAATCCACGCACATTGCTTTTGTACATCACAATCAACGTGGAATTGAG
The DNA here is from genome assembly GCA_038048925.1 of Garcialebias charrua. Classification (NCBI taxonomy): domain Eukaryota; kingdom Metazoa; phylum Chordata; class Actinopteri; order Cyprinodontiformes; family Rivulidae; genus Garcialebias; species Garcialebias charrua. The sequence goes on along the minus strand of JBBPBX010011239.1, from coordinate 45,800 downwards.
CGCACATGAGAGAGTGGCCGACTCCGCCTTTGACACGCCTCCATATAAATATGCAAATTCATTTAAATATGCCCTGCACCAGAGGAATGTCGTCTTTGCTCTATTGCAAATCATGTCGAAACGTGGAAAAAAGAGGAACTTCACGGACTGTGAACTGGAGACACTTCTGAGTGAGGTAGAGGCACGGAAAAAAGTTTTGTTTGGCACGCTCAGCGCAAAACAAACCGTCCACTTTTAAATAAGAAGTTGACCAAGTGAAACTATAATGCCTGAATAGGTCAATGGAAACAGTGTTTGCCTTCCGTCCCAAACCTTATGGGTTCAATTCCCGCATGGTACAACGTTTTTTTAAATTTTTTATTCATTCCAGATTAAAAAAACACAAGAAAACTATTTACAAAACAACAAGAAATAAAACAATACATGAATACTTGTTGTTTTGTAATTAGTTTTCTTGTGTTTTTTTAATCTGGAATGAATAAAATAAAATAAAACGTTGTACCATGTGGGAATTGAACCCAAAAGGTTTGGGACAGAAGGCAAATGTTCTTTCCATCGACCTATCCAGCCATGTTAGTTTCACTTGGTAAACTTCTTATTTGAACGAACCGCCCCTCATAAAATTATTGTTGCCACTATTTTGCGCATGCTTTTGTATCCACTCATCTAATTGCGTCCATGTGGATGTAATTGTTAATCATGTGTGTTTGGTGTGAACAATAATAATTTTCCCATCATGAACAGTTTCTCAGAATCACCTCTAAGTGTCGCCAAAGGAACCAAAACCACAGAAACGTGCATACGCCAGCCTTGGAGTTGCCGTGGAGCTGCGCACATTTCCACGTTCATTTCTGTTTTGATACATACGGAGTTTTGCGTGGAAAATGGCATACGCAAGGTTTTTGTGCGTACGCACCGTTGATACATGAGGCCCCTGGACCGGACAACATCCCCGGGAAAGTTCTGAAGGAATGTGGGGACCAGGGGCCTCATGTATCAACCGTGCATGCGCACAAAAACATTGCGCACGTCACTTTCCACGCAAAAGCCCGTATGTATCAAAACTGAACTGAACGTGAATATATGCGCATCCAGGTACATATCCACGCAAGCTCCCGAGCAGGCGTACGCACGTTTCTGTGGTTCTTGTTCCTTTGGCGACACTTACAGGTGTTTCAGAGAAACTGAAGCCCCACAGTCTGTGGTTGACTTTAAGAGCGGCTTGAAGACCTTTCTTTTCAACCGAGCATACTCTTCCTCCTCATGATTCTACTTTTGATCTGAGTTGATACTGTTGTTGATTTTAATTGTTTTATTATTTGTCTTATTGACATTCAAATATGTTGCACCTTGTAGCACTTTGAGATTTCCATTAATGAAAAGTGCGTTATAAATTGAATTCATTATTATTATTATTATTATTATTATTATTATTATTATTATTAACAGTTCAAGATGTGAAAATGATTAATATTCCCTCCAAACACACGATTAACAAGTATTACATCCACATGACGCAGTGAAATAAAGGACGCGCAACGTTGTGCCAAAAATAAATTTAACAGGAACGGATTCATTCAGCCTTACTGGAGGTTATAATAAATAGTGTAACACGCAGAGCATTTATTTAGAAACAGATATAGTTTTCCGATCTAGGATATGGCTTATCAGCCGTTTTCAGAAATAATAATTTTCCAGTTTGGCACTACTGCTGCGCTCTGGGGAGCCGTGCATCACGCGTGCATACAGAAGCAGCGGTCAAACTGTTCCACAGAGGGAGCTGCAGGTCGATCGGGACTGTGCAGTCCAGTCCACACAAAGCCGGATCATGTCCAATGGAATGGTCTCATCCATATGATTCCAAAGGCTGAGTGGTCGCGCTTGGAGCGCGCGCGCACCCTCACCGGTGTCGACACGGCAGCTGGAGGTGTTTCATTATCTGCGTTTATTGTAGATTTCTCCAAAATGACACGTGAAAGTACACCTTATATAACTTGTAGGAGAGCAAAAGCTTCACAGACAGACTGCGCACAGGGCTGCGGGGCGCGCGCTGCGTCTGGAGACTCCAACATCATGTCATGAAAAGTCTCCACCAAGACGCACAGACTCGTTTCTTCACATCATCTACATAAACAAAGATCTATGTTCTAGCAAACATCCAAGTAAGTTCCTCTGTGTTTACAGTAATAATGGTAATAAACTCGTGCGCAAAGTTAATATTTCCACACAGAATGAATGAATGAGCCGGTTCGCGCACCACAGCAGGGTGCGCGCGCACACAAATACCGACAATCACTCGTTCTTTGCATGATGAACACATTTTATTACTATTCTTACTTAGGATGTTTGTCCTCACTCATATTATATTGAATTCATTATTTTCCCGAATCTAGAAATGATTTCTGATCGCGCAGGGATCAAACAAACATGTCCTTCACACATGCAGGAAGTAATTTGCATCTGTTTAACATATGTAAATGTAGGCGTGTCAGGGGAGGTGTCTCACGTGCGCTCAGTTCCACGTCAATTGTGATGTACAAAAGGAATGTGCGTGGATTCAGGTGTACGCACAGTTTGATAAATCTGGATCTTTTTGTGCGTAGACACTTTTCTGGATTTCACCGTACGTCACTTTTCAGTAGGAAATCCACGCAGGTTTTTGATACATGAGGCCCCAGCTCTGTGAGGTGCTGGCTGACATCTTCAACACCTCACTTGCTCTGGAGACAGTCCCCACCTGCCTGAAGACCGCCACCATCATCCCAGTCCCAAAAAGCTCCACAGTGACTGGTCTGAATGACTATCGGCCGGTGGCCCTCACCCCGATAGTTGCAAAATGCTTCGAAAAACTGGTCATGACCCACATCAAAACAACCGTCAACATCAACGAGGACCCTCATCAGTATGCTTACCGTGAGAACCGATCAACAGAGGACGCCATCTCGTCCGTGGTCCACACTGCTCTCACCCACCTGGATCAGAAGGACTCATACGTCCGTATGCTCTTTGTGGACTTCACATCTGCCTTCAACACCATGATCCCCCAAACTCTGATGGACAAACTATCCACACTTGGACTAAGCCCCTCCGTTTGTAACTGGGTACTAGACTTTTTAACAAACAGACCACAGTCAGTGAGGATCCACAACTTCTCCTCCTCCACCATTGCCCTCAGCACTGGCTCTCCTCAAGGATGTGTGTTGAGCCCCCTTCTGTTCACTCTGCTCACATATGATTGTGCAGCTACCCAACCAGGTTGTCATATTGTAAAGTTTGCAGATGACACAGCGGTGGTGGGATGCATCACAAACAATGATGAGTCCAGCTACAGGCAGGAGGTGGAACACCTGGAGAGCTGGTGCAAAGAGAATAACCTTCACATGAATGTGAAGAAGACAAAGGAGATGATTGTGGACTTCAGAAGGAACAAACAAACACACACCCCACTGAACATAGGTGGATCAGTGGTGGAAGTGGTCTCCAGCTACAAGTACTTGGGGGTACACTTGAATGATAATCTCAGCTGGACCAACAACACCACCAGCCTGATCAAGAAAGGTCATCAGAGACTCTACTTCCTCAGACGGCTGAGACGAGCTGGTCTGAGTAGCCCAGTCCTCACCTCCTTCTACAGGTGTGCAGTGGAGAGCATCCTGTGCTCCAGCATCAATGTGTGGCATGGAGGCTGCACAGCTGCAGAAAGAAAAGCTCTGCAGAGAGTGGTGAAGGCTGCACAGAAGTCTGTTGGAGTCAGTCTCCCCACCATCACAGACATTTACACTTCGAGATGCAGGAAAAAAGCCACCTGCATCATGAAAGACCCCACTCACCCAGCACACACACTCTTTGCCCCACTCCCCTCAGGACGGAGGTTGAGGAGCATCAAATGTAGAACCACTAGACTGAGGAACAGCTTCTACCCTGAGGCTGTTAGACTCATGAATAAATAAATAATAAGAATAATCACTGTGAAATATCACATCATGCTGATGCTGATCTGTTTTCTTGTTGCTGTGTTCATCTGTGACCATCTGCTCATAAAGACTCATGTTCGTGCTGCTGTTTGTAATGACGTTTTTCTATTACTCTAGGGCTTAGTGTATTTCTAGTTGGATGTTTTTCTTAGTTCATATCCTAGATGTTATTACTGTTTTTCTCTTACATTTTGTTGTTGGATGTAACTGGGACCCTGTGTACATAATCTCATTTCATCACATGTACTACATGCGGTGCAAATGACAATAAAGACTCTCTGACTCTGACTCTGACGTACTCCAAGCCCTCAAACGATTTTTTTTTTTTCAGTTCATTTTCCATCTTGACATAACACTGGTCCAGGTACTTTGAAAACGTTTTTCTGTCCGGTGGTACCAGCTCACCCCTTGTTGTCGGTATTTTGCTCAGAATTTTTCGGAAATACGGGGACTCAACTGTTGAGATTGGCAACACTTCGTTCACTATGTGCGTTGCTACAAGTTTATTTACCTCATCTTTTGTAGTGGTTGCCTGGCGGTGAAATTCAAGCCGAGCCTGCTTACACAGTGTCGGCATCAAACTTGCTGCACCATCCCTCTGCGGCTCTTTAGCAACTAGCTTAGCATTAGCGTGTTGCCTTTGTAAGTGCTTGGAGAGATTAAACGTCGAGTTCGCAGCAGTAGACAGTGTCTTGTTGTGGCCCAGACATAGCTTGCACACAACTGTTATGTTCTTGTCCTTTCTCGCAACAAAAGAAAAATAATGTGCATCCATAAAATGATATCGCCGTGCTCTCCTCCACCTCCGCCATGTTGTTGTTGTTCATCCCTCCAATGTATGTCTATGTACGTTGACGTATGACGTTCCGACATCATCGCGAACGTCTTTGTTATCCCCCCGTGATAGTCATGCGTCTTCTCCGTCTTCCCACAACTATTTGCCGAAAGGTAAAAAAACAACTATTCTCCGAAAGGTCCTGTTTGTAACGCAAGTAACAAATTAAAAGTTTTGTTAGTAACTGTAATATATTACAGGCATTTTCAAAGTAGTGCGTTACACTACTATGTTACTGAAAAATGTAATGTTGATGTTGATGCACTTTGGTATGAAAGCCGGGTTAGGCCTCAAAGTTGCAAAGCTGCCATCAGGTTTAATTTGTAAACAAGAGGGAGCCACAGAAAGTGCATATAAGTCACTCACCCTTTTCGCAGACGTGAGTGCTAATAACAGAGCGGTTTTAATGGACAAAAACTTCATTGTCACCTCCTCTAAAGGTTCAAAAGGAGCTTTAGTTAAAGTGCCTATAACTAAGGTCAAATGAGGTCATGCTTCATGGGTCTACGGCGTCTAACGCCCTCCAGGAAAACATTTAATCAAAGGATGATTGAATAACGTCCTATCCCCAAACCCCTCATGACACGATGAAATAGCTGCATCGTATACCTTAATGGTGCTGAAAGCTAATTCTCTCTCTAACAGTAGTTGCAAAAATGATAACACACAGCCAATGTCACATGCTATGGCTTCAATGTCTTTTTCCTTGTACCACTGCTGAAAAGCTGCCCACTTAGATGCATAAAGCGTTGTCGTGGATGAAGCTCGAGCATTCTGGATTGTTTGAACCACAGCTGGGGTGAGGCCTAAACTTGTTAAGTTACGCCACTCATCTTCCAGGCCCAGAGACGTTGGCCTATCTCTGGGAAATGCCTGATCGCCCCGCCTCCCCCTGCTTGGAGAAGTGCATCTTCTCTCCACGTTAGCTGCAGGGGACTGTCCAGACCAGTCGCTGCAGGTCTGGGAACCAAGGAGCATATTTGCGCTCTGGAGCTACGAGGATGAGTGACAGTTTCTGTTCCCGGACTCGCTCCAGCACCCGTGGCACGAGTGGAACTGGTGGGAAAGCATATAACTTCTTTTTTGGCCACCATCTGTGAGCAAAAGCGTCCACCTCTAGAGGAGGATTGTCCCTGGGGTTCAATGAGAACCAGAGTGGACACTGCACGTTGTTCTGAGCTACGAAAAGGTATATTTCTGCATGACTGAACCTAGCCCAGATCTGATTTATTATGTCTGAGTGAAGGGCCCAGATCCCGTGACGCGGCCCTTCTCTCAACATGATGTCTGCCCCCACGTTCAACATCTCAGGGATGTACACTGCTTTCAACGAGAGCAGGTTCTGATGAGCCCAAAGCAGCAGTTACCTGGCAATGTGTAGTAACTTAGCTGAACGAGCAACAATTGATGTATGAGGCTGCCACCTGGTTGTCGGTGTGCACTAGTACATGCTACTGTTGAACCAGAGGAGTAAAATGCTGTAGCACTTTCTGGACTGTCATTAACTCCAAAATGTTTATGTGGAGGTGAGTGTGGTTTGGCCACCTCCCTCCTACTGATTGAGACCGACACGTCCCACCCCATCCCATCAGGGAAGTGTCCGTGAACACTGGGATGTGTGACGTAGGTGTGATCATGGAAACACCCTCCCTCAGCGTGAGAGGGTTTCCCCAGTGACGTAGGTCTGTTTTCACGGATGGGGGAACCAGCACCATCCTCCGCTTTTGTCACACCGGGTCCACGTGCAGGTGGGCAAACCAACGCTGGATTGATCTCATGTGTAATAAACCCAAATTGATCACAACATGGGCGGCTGCCATCAGACCTAATAGCCGCATAATTGTTGCGGCTGTCACCACCTTTCCCGGTTGGACGCGCTTTAGCTATGCTGTCAGATCGATTGCTCTCTGCTCTGACAGGCACGCTCTCATCGAGCGGGAATCCAGTTCTACCCTAGGTAAACAAAGGATTGAGCTGGGATGACTGAACTTTTCATCCAGTTCACAGCGAACCCCAGGTCTAGCAGGTGCTCTGCTAACACTCTGGTCTAGGCTGTTGCCTCCTCTCTGGATTTGCTTAAAATGAGTAAATCGTCCAATAGCCGAAAACCAGTCTGTTGAACTCGAACTGGTTCCCTTGGAAGGAAAACCTCAGGTATTTCCTATGCTGTGGAATGATGCTGTTGTGCCAATAAGCATCTTTCACATCCAGGGACGTAAATCAGTCCCCCTGGTGAACATTCCTCAGCAGCTGTTTTATTGTCAGCATGTGAAACCCTCTCTCCATAATTGATTTGTTGAAAATCGACAAAATCCAAAATTGGTCTCAAACCCCCTTTCTTCTTGGGAATGAGAAAGTAGTGTGAATAAAAACCTTTGTTTTGCTCTCCTTCTGCCACCTTGGAGATCACTCCCTCCGTCAGCATTTCTTGAATTTCTGACAGCAGGGATGAGCTTTGTTCTGGATCTGATAAGACTGTCTTCAGAATCCCTCTGGACGGTGGTGGTTTTTGCAGCAAACTGGAACGCATAACCTTTCCTTATGAGCGTATCCAACCATTAGTCTGAGCTGCATTTTTTCTTTCATTGCGCGTACCGCCTGGCCAGCTGGTGCGCGTGATGTGCATTAACCATTCTATGGGCCCGCCTTCCGTTACCCTGGTAATCCACGGGGGCCCTGCCTGGAAAGGGTTGGCTGGCAGCGTCAGTGACGTGTTCCGTCCCTGCATCTGACGTGGTCATGTTCGCCCTCTGCGGTGATGCGTCGCTGCTACGCGCCGCCTGCCACGTGCACGGCGGCTGCCCTGCCGCTTCCGCTTTGACACTCTTCTGCGGTTTCACTGTGGTGGCAAAGAGCGTTGTTTTATCTTTTGTTACCTCGTTCAGAGCTGTCATAGAGCTGCCGATGGGCGGCGCCACTCATGTACGTGGAACGTCAGTTAAACACATGTTTAGACGGAAACAGAGATCTGCTGGTCTGCGCGTGAGCTGAGCCAGCGTCACATGATTCAATGCGGAGTAGCAAGCTGTAGCTTCTACCCGGCTTCGTCTGTGCAGCATAAGATTCGATAAACATGACACCTGGATGTTTAGTTACCTATTTATGATGTTTTCTGCTGGGCAGTGTGGAAACTGGGCCAGTGTCACGTGATTTTATGAGAGGCCGCGGGCAGGGGTTTTCACCCGGCCCTGGCTGTGCAGTAACAGGTTCACCAAACATGAAACATGAATTTTTCACCGCTCCTCAGGTGTGACGTGAAAACGCTGTGTTAACAGAGGTTTTGATGAACAATGATCAAACCTGCTGGACAGCTTGGGAGCTGAACCATGGGGATGCAACTGTTTGCGGCAAAGAACGGGGTTTTTCTTCCGGCTCCATCTGCGTAGCACACGGCTCCTCGGTTATGACGTGAAAAGGCTGTGTCAACAGAGGTTTTGATGATGTTTGATCAATCCTGCTGGGTAGTCTTGAAGCTGAACCAGGGGGATGCAACTCTGTGGCAGAGAGCAGGGTTTTTTACCCAGCTCCATCTGCGCAGCATGCTGCTCCTCAGGCGTGACGTGAAAAACTCTGTCGTCTGCGCGGCTTCTGGTGCTGCTGTCTGCTCCAGGTCTGCGTCTGCGGGTGGCCTCCGCTGCAGATGCTAGCGGAGCGGTCACTGGCGTAGGAGAGACACCCCGGGGAGGTGGAGCATTCACTCCAACAGTGCCTCACGGGATGTGTAGGGCAGTGCTAAAAGCCTTCCCGCCAGATCGTCCTGTGGGCGGTGAAGGGAGAGGGGCAGAAAAAATCCCTTAGCGCTAGCCCTGTCTCCTGGAACACCCAGGGAAGGTGGAACATTCGCTCCAACAGTGCCTCACGGGTTGTTTAGAGCGGCGCCAACACGTCTTCCCGCCGGATCATCCGATGGGCGGAGAAGGGAGAGGGACAGAGAAGACCTCCCTCAGCGCTGGCTCTGTCTCCTGGTTATGCTGGTTAGTTGTGGTGTCCCCGCACGCTTCCTGCAGGCCGGCAAACAAAAAATGTTGCATGTTGAGCGTAAAAATAGCAGGCCCTGTGATTACGTTGACAGCAGGCGTGCGTTCCTGTAGCTTTTCATACAACAAAACAACACCACAAGGAACAGTTTTCTTTTTGGTCGTGGTTTAACCAAATAATAACACATCATACATCACTGCTTGTAGTCATTGTTGATTGAAAAAGCTTCCCGGAGACATTCAGTAGCCGTGCCACTTTACTCTCCAGAGAGATGAGACCGGGGCTACTGTTAGCATTGCCTTAGCGGGCCTTGAGCGCTAACGGCAAATGCGTGTGTTCTTTAGCTTTTTATGCAGAAATAATGTCACAAAGGACCAATTTCTTCTTGGTCGTGGTTAAATAATAAAGACGACACTCACCGCTGATAAGGCTTCTCAATAACATCGTTGGCCCGGCCATGCTGCTCTCCCGAGAAGAGGCCTGGCAACTGTTAGCATTGCTTTAGCGGGGCCCAGCGCTAACGGCATATGCATGCGTCCTGTGGCTTTTCATGCAGAAAAACACCACCACAAACGACCATTTTCTTCCTGGTCATGGCTTAAGTAATAAATAAAGACGTCACTCACCACTGATGAGGCTTCCAGCCGACATCGTTAGCCGTCGCTACTCGCTTTCCATTTAGGGGAGAGGTCGGTGCGGCTAGTTAGCATCGCGTTCTCCGGGTGATTTGTTTGAATCACCCTGGGGTTCCGTCGAGAACAGAAAAGCGATGGCCTCGTTCAGCGAGTAGTTTCCCGCCCCGAAGCAAACCCCCGACATAGCCTGTAGCATGTCGGCCCATCTGCTTGTCTGGTTCTGGAGAAGAGCTCATAGGACAGAAGCGGGGGTAGGGTGGGTGAGGAGCTGAACAAGGACTTCTGGTATCTTCTTTAATCTTTGGATAATTTTTGACGAAAGTCTTGACAATTTTAACGAAGGTCTTCAGTCGAGGCTGAATGATGAAAGAGGCAGAAACCCCGGTGTTGATGGGTAAAATCGACTAGAGGAGTGGGCCTATCCGGTAGGTGGGCGTGGACTAAAAGGATTTTAGTAGGGCACTGACGCACGGGAGAGATATCAAATAGACGGAGCTAAAGGGCGGAGCTTAATTACGAAATAGAAGTGTTGAATTGACAACAGATTTTTAACAGACAACACCAACACTGTAAATCTAACACTTTTGATTTTACTGTGTACTTCTAGCATGAAGTGAAGGGATTTGGAACAGGCAAGGTATTGCACAGCCTCGGATTTAAGTTTAATAGTTCAACCAGGGACGCAATGCTGGCGGAATCGTGGCAGTTGTTGCTAGTTTTTTGTCTGGAGAAAAACTGCCATCTTTTAAACTGGAAGAGCAAACGAGCTTGAACATCGGACCAATCAGGTGAGTTCCCGGCCGTGATCCGTGTGTGTCTTTTAGTGTAGCAGGACGGGAGGGGCCACAGGAGAACATAAAGTAATGACAGCAGCTCTGAGAATGAGCAGGCTGTCACAACGTTAACAAAAAGTAGACCGCAGCGAGAAGCTAGGTTGCTAATGCTAGGCGTGCTGCAAGATAATAGCGCTGTGCTGAAACTCGCCTAGGAATTTTAGTTCCGTGGCGCATATATTCTCCCGTTAATAACATTTAATAAGTGAGAAAATAACTGAAACGGTACGTAGGTGGACCGAACCGAACGTGCCGTACCGAAACATTTTGGTGGACCCACGTGTAGCGTTACATCCAAGCGACTAAAATTATTAAAAGTCAACATCTTAGATGGTGTCATAGGCCAGAGAGAAAAGATGGGTTTTAAGAGGAGATTTAAAAACAGACATGGAAGAGACCTGTCTGATGTTCAAGGGAAGGTTGTTCCACAGTTGAGGAGGTGCCACAGCAAAAGCACGGTCTCCTCTGAACTTGAGTTTTTGTCTTTGGAACACTCAGGAGCAACTGATCACATGACCTGAGGGATTGAGAGGGTGTGTATGGCTGCAGCAACTCGGACAGATAGGGCGGGGCAAGACCATTTTGCGCTTTAAAAGCAAATAAAAGAACTTTAAAATGAATCCTGGAATGTACGGGCAGCCAGTGCAGGGAGGCTAAAACAGGAGTAATGTGGTCAAACTTTCGTGTGCCAGTTAAAAGTCGTGCAGCAGCGTTCTGTACCCTCTGAAGCTGAGAGATACACGAATCACTGATTCCTATATAGAGTGCGTTACAGTAGTCCAGCCGAGTGGTCACAAAGGCGTGAACTACTGTTTCAAAATGCTGCTTGGAAAGAATTGGCTTCACCTTAGCCAGCTGCCTCAGATGGAAAAAACTAGTTTTAACAACTGCTCTGATGTGGTTTTCTAATTTTAGTCCGGCATCGATCTTGACCCCCAGGTTTGTAACAATAGGTCTGATGTATTGAGCCAAGGAACCAACATTGACCTTGGGAGTCTCAGTGGAGCTTCCAAAAACCATCACCTCAGTCTTCCCCTCATTAAACTTTAAAAAGTTCACAGCCATCCAGGCTTTGATGTCCTCCAGACATGAAAACAGAGGGGCCAGAGAGTTGGAGTCCTTTTTCTGAAGCGGGACATAAATCTGCGTATCATCTGCATAACAATGAAAGGAGATCCCATATTTTCTAAGAATGGAGCCAAGAGGGAGCAGGTACAGCGTGAAGAGGAGGGGGCCTAAGACTGAGCCCTGAGGAACCCCACACAGAAGAGGAGCAGAGGAGGACACATGGTCACCAAGGCGGACACAGAAAGTACGGTCGGCTAAGTAGGACCTAAACCAGTTCAGTGCTGCACCGCTGACACCCCCCCATTGTTTCAAACGACATAGTAAGATGTCATGGTCCACGGTGTCAAAAGCAGATGATAAATCTAAAAGCAGGAGGACAACACTGTCACCAGAGTCCGTTGCTAAAAATATGTCGTTAAAAACCTTTAAAAGAGCAGATTCTGTACTGTGCAGAGCTTTAAAACCAGACTGTAAAACCTCGAGAATGTTCTGTTCTTCCAAATATGCTGATAGTTGGTTGTACACAACCTTCTCGAGCATTTTTGAAAGAAATGGCAGTTTGGAGATGGGCCTGTAGTTAGCAAGAACAGAGGGGTCAAGAGTGGGTTTCTTAATGAGAGGCTGGACAGCTGCATGTTTAAAATGTTCAGGGACCACACCAGAGGACAGACTGCTGTTCAGAAGAGCAAGGACTGAAGGACCTACAGTGACGAAAACCTCATGGAATAAACGAGGAGGAACAGCATCACTTGGTGAACCTGTTTGCTTCAAGTGACTAACCACCTCCTGCAGAGACGACAGAGTCACAGGTTCAAAGCTGTCAAAAACAGCCGAGCAGGGCACAGAGACCGAGGGGTCATGAGCAGAAGGTGAGATCTGGGCTCTGGTGGAATTGACTTTCTCAACAAAGAAGTTTAGAAAGTTTTCACATGCAGCAGGTGAGGGTTCAATACAGTTTGTTTGTGGTGCGTTGAGAACAGAACCAATAACTTTAAACAGAACATGAGGACTGTGACTGTTTGATGCAATCACATTTGACAGGTATTTTCTTTTGGCATCTTTCACAGTTTTTTGATAGTGACGCCAGCAGTCCTTTAATATTTGAAACAACACCTGTAATTTGTTCGCTTTCCACCTGCGCTCGGCTCTGCAACGCTCTCTCCTGGCTGCCCTGGTGTTTTCGTCCAACCACGGTTAACACTTGATTTTAGGAGATCTGATTTTTAGCGGACACACAGCGTCCAGAACCGTTGTGCAGGTGGAGTGAAACATGAGCTGAGGGCCTCGATGTTGTTGGTCTCCGGGATGGTACAGTTCTGATTAAAAGCAGATGAAAAGTGACCAGCAGTGGAAGAGTTCAGAACATGACAGAGTCGAGTTGCAGCATGGGGTTTAATGGAAAAAACACATTATGTGTATAAATTATCATTTGATAATATTGTTGGCTTACAATTTATACATTTTTTTTCTTCACTAGCTCTCTAATGAGGTGAATGCTTTTCTTCCCACTCCCTGTTCTCCTCCTGCATTTTTACTCTCTGTGTATTGGAGCAGCTCCTATTTTATTTATTTATTTTTACACATCTCCCAAAATGAAAACTACGGTACTGTTTTGGCTCTGACCAACTGGGCTTTTGACGTTTATTACAAAATATTTTCAACAAAGCAAAAGGGTCCTGGAGAACCCTCATCTGCTCAGACAAGACACATGCACCTGGGGGTGGGGGCGGTGTCTACCTCTGCTATCAACCGAGGACGCCAAAATTTCATATACCGTATTCGTCGGTATATAATACGCAGGTTTTTTTTGCTCATTTGAATGTCCTGCGTATTATACACCGAAGCATATTATCTATTTTTTCCCATATTTTTAGACCCATTTTTGGCTCTGATTCGTTTTTCATTTTGGCCTAAAAATGGTGCAGTACCACTTTTGTCCGCTAGCGGACACTTCCAGAGAGTCCACCGACCGTCATGTGTCCGAAAAAAGCCTCCTCTGCTCGGACTGAATGTCGCTGCCCGGCTCCCTGCTCTGGAGGTAGCTACCATTTAGCTGTGTTGTT